>CAUJNA010000613.1:227500-285000 GCA_963377175.1 Effrenium voratum | reverse complement strand
AAGAGCATGTAACGAGCGAGCGCCACGAATCTTGTTGTGGAGGTGTGTAACAAGGGTCCTTGTTGCGCAGAACAACACAGAGCCGCGGCTCCGCTCAAAATGTCGCAACTGTTAAGTGCAAGTGGTACGCACAGCACACCTCCACAGCTCCAGATTGAACGAAAGCCAAGCGGCCAAAAAGGGGGGGGTCGCTGGCTGCAGCTGGGTCAAAAGCGGGCCATGTAACGACTGCGTAACAAGGCGTGCAAAGAGGTATGGCAGAAAGAGGTTGCTGTCTCCCGGCCGCTGTTCCAACGTTTCATCTGAATGGCAACCTCTCTGCAAGTTGACTCTTCAGCGAAAGCATGCTCTCCAAAAGGCTGCTCTGCAGCCACCCATGAGAAATCACAGAAAATCTAGGCACGCATCGGGTATATAACGCGGAGCATGCAACCAGCCAGGCGGTTTGTTCATGTGAGGTGTGAAACGAGGGGTGTGTAACGAGCAAGCGGGTCTTGTTACAGAGGTCTGTGACGAGGTTTGTAACGAATGTCCGCCGCGCCTCTGTTACAGACCCCTCAACAAGGTTCACTGCCATTATATATATATATATATGTGTGTACATACGCACACTAATCTGCAGACATCTGCAAGGTCGACAATGCAGACGCAGTGATTTAGCATCTGGAGACCTAGCCTGCAGAAGGCCAAAGGACATTACCGTCCACGTGGCCCTATTTCACCAAACCAACGGACGCCCTTGTCAGAGTCTTTCCACCTGCCCAACGTGTCTGAAACATTAATTGGTCATAAAGCATCAAGGACATGTACGGCTGCAAGGAATATTATGCCAGAAACCATGAAGAATCGTTAGGACAGCATACCTTGTCACAAAATGTGTAGCATCGACGGTCTTTGGAAAGTTTTGGCTATTGGGACAGCTGCGTCCCCTGTCCTGCCAAGAAGCGTGCAAGGTGAAATCGAAGAGTGCCACAAGCCACAACCAGGCCCAGCATGCACATGCCTGATGCGACCGGCGCACACACCCCTGTATCCAATTCATTTGCACTGGATGTGCAAGAGTCGCAAAACTGACCTGAGGGAATAGAATGCGAGGTTCCCATCATGAGAGCTACTCTCCGTTCCGCAGTCCAATTTTAATATGACGGTCCTAACGTCTCGCGCCTCCGGCAATGTCTCTTGTGCGCCAGGGACTCCCCGAAGAGCGTTCAACTCCTTCAGGCGCAACTAGAACATCCCCAAAGGCATCGAATGCAAATGAAGGGCAGTTCAGCCCCTTGTTCAAATCTCTTTAAACCACGACTACATATTCAACAACGCGAAACACGAGTTCAAGGCCGCTTGATCTGCTTGCCAAGTATTGCAACTAAACCGACCACCAGGCTGCCTCAAAAACAACACAAACCGACAGAATAAACAGGCTTCCTCTCTGCCGTTGCAATATTTGGGGCAACCATCCATCTTTAACCAAACTGTGCAACATATAATCCCCTGATGATTGATACAAAAAACAAAAACTTGTCTTGAAAGAATCACCTCATAGTTAAACAAAAAAAACACTTTGGCGTTCCTTCCGCTAGTTTGCAGGAGATATGCAGCGGTTTACACAGACATGTCAAACACCCAGGGCCAGCCTTGGAGAATCGGCTTGGGTTCTTCCTCCCGAAGAGTGCGAGTTGCAGCCTCTGAACGGGCACCCCGCCTTTCCGGGATCTTGTAAAGTACCCCAACTCGTTTCCCAATTGGGTGGGCTCAAAATTAAAGAGCCAGGGCAAACCGCAGGTTGTTCTTGGCTCCATTTACCAAGGTGCCATTTTAGTACGTATTTTTGAGCCATTGCCAATGGCAGCAAATCGGGGGAAGGTTGCCGTGCAAACCTTTCCGTTCCTGAACCTGTCTCGGCCGCCGCAATTGGCTTCGTCTCCGCGCGATACTGGCGCCAGGTGGTGCGGATGGACCTGCGCTCGGGGAATTTGTTGGATGATGATGTGAAAAACAAAGGCATGTTGCCACTGGCTGTGAATCTGGGGAACACCTTCAAACCTGATTGGTGGTCCTAATTCACATGTTCTGCTTTGACAATGATAGGTGGGAAGGCTACCATATGTGCACTTGTCTCCTTTTCGGGGGGCCTCTTGGCTTGCGACTGCTCAAAAAATGAGAAAGAACGAGCCTTATATAAACCATCTGTGGCTTTCTTTTTTCGGGAATCCCCAGTTCCCTCATTCCCTGTGCCCCTGAGCCCAAAAACAAAAACCAGCTCATTGAAAAAGGTCCTGGCAACCTATCAGGACGAAAACAACTTGTCTGACTAAGGAGGGCATTCCAACCGTACCTGGCCACCTCGAAGCCACGAGGCCAAGTGTTTTCTCTCTGGCTCTGTGTATCCCTCCCTCTCTCTCTCTCTCTCTCTCTCTCTCTCTCTCTCTCTCTCTCTCTCTCTCTCTCTCTCTGTCTCTCTCTTTCATTTCCTTCCAGTCACAAATCGATTTCCGGGATTGAGGAAAACACAATCACCTGCCCCAGAAGTGCCTGTCTCGAAACCAACGCTTTTGGAAGCCAAGCAGCTTTGCCCTGGTCAAAGACACCACGGTCGTTGGCTTAAAGCAAAATGACACAGTGGTCGTCTGACTTTGATAAACCCCTAGAAACTGAAACAAATCCTGAATCACTCTTTCGGGGTGTCTATGATTGAGGGCACCCTTGCTGGGAAAACACACTTTTTTGCAGGGTCATATCCCACAAAGCAAATCCACCAGTTTGCTGGGTTCATTAGCGAGACATCCCCTTCCAATAGTGGTTCAAAGGGAAATATTCCTCAAGTCACTTTGAGAACCCGTCTGAAAATTCACTTAAAGGGATCCAGCGACAATGTCAGAGCGCTCTGTTTTTCCCCTGTGAACATTACCCTAACTATTGAAAAATCCCATTAAAGTAGCCCAACAAGTGATGAGGAAAACCAAAGAGGGACACATGAACATAGGCCCTGTTGAAAAACATCCCCTCAAAGAAAACATATATATATATATATAGATGTGGACGAATATCAATTGGGGACTCTTTGGTGGACATCAGATCATTTACATGGGGATTTATGCTCCCCCTGCACTACGAGGTGGGTCCCTGTTAGAAAACATAGCCATGTAGCAACTCCCGTCTGCCTTGGGTTTCCGCCGGCGAAGCCGAGCGCCGAGAGCCGAGGCGCGTCACAGCCATGAAGCTAAGAATGCCCAGCAGCACCGCCAGGATGGTGCGGTCCGCCGCGGTGTGGTTGATCCTAACCCAAACACGTTGTCTTAAAATCGGGGACCCAGGAGACCTCCCCCCCCCCTAAAAAAAAGAAAGTTGTTGGGTTCCAAGGAAACACTGGAAAAATAGTTGGGTTCCTGTTGGTTTCCCTGTATATAAAAGCGCTCATAGCCTGGATGGTCAAGCTACATAGTAACTAGCTTAGACCCCTTCTTTTTTTGGGAACCATTTCTCTTACGAATATAAACATGGCTGCGATCTCTTGATAACGTCGGACATCCAATTGGAACCACACTGTTTCAACTTGATGCTTCTCTGGTACCCCCAACCCCCGACAAATTAGACTGTGTGAATGGTCAAAGCTCCCCAGTTAGTTTCTCATGCAAACGGTCTTCCCGAAATCAGAGTCCAGGAGCTGAGGGAGTGTGATGTAGGTCTGTAGGTCTGTCTCTAAATGGACGAACACCCTCTTCTCGGAAAACCCCGCCAAAAAAAGCGGCTGCAGATCAACATGGAACAACGATGGGCCGATGGGGTGCTCTGCTCCGTGTGCCGCGCGGATGTACGCGCGCGCCCCCAGGAGCCGTTCTAAAGTTTAATCTGTGGGGCAGTCATGGGCTTCTCTCACCAAAATATGCAAGCCCATGTTTTCTGAAGAATTCAATTCTGTAAAACTGATATCCGCAGGTATTGATGGCACGGGGGTGGAAGTCCCCTATCCATCATCTACCTGTTGGCTTCTAAGGAAGTACCTTAAATTGCAAAACCCTTGTGGTGAGTGTGGAGTCTCTACATGTTCACAGGAAAACCCAAAAGAAGGCAAACAAACTTGACCTGCAAACGGATCCACTTGGGCCCTTGATGCTCCCCAAACATGTCTTGTTGGGGATCTCTCGCATGTCTCCAGGAGTGCCGTCCCGAAGGCGGCCATCGGTTAGAACCACCAGCAAGAGTGTTTCCTTGTTCATGCTGGCAGTCTTTGAAAGAGAACATTGCTTTCTAGGTGATAACAGGAGGGAGAGTAAGCCTCCTTTCGTCAGGCCCGATACAGAAAGCCACCCCTTTGTGGAAACTCCGCCTATTCGGAATGGTGATTGACTGCTGGTTCACAAATGGCTTTCAACATGTCACGAAGCTTTGGCTCATAGCCTAATGAAACCCGCACGTGGCCTTCAAATCAGGACATCCCGAATCCCAAACCATCCGTTTCTGGGGCGTCCCAAGGAGGGAGGGATCGATTGGATGGCGGGAAAACCACACACACACACACACACACACCCACGCACGCACGCACACACGCACGCACGCACGCACGCACGCACGCACGCACGCACGCACGCACGCACGCACGCACGCACGCACGCACGCACACACACTTCCCATCTCGTGTGGTGTGACCCAAATTAGATGGGGATGGGACCCAAACCAATGGGCCCATCCTCGAAACGACCTTCCAGGACCGTTTTGAGCTTCTGCAGCATGAGGGGTGTCCTTCTCTCCTCTCATCCACTCAAAAATATACTCCAAAAACCCAACGGTGGACTTTGTTCCCCCCAAAAATCGACCCCCCCCCGCCCCCGAAGTTACGTCTGCTTTGGCGCACTCCAAAAATGGAGGAGGCGGAAAAAAAAGGCCACCAAATGTTCCGAAGGCGCCACACCCCAAAGAGCGTGCCAACCAGCGCGGCAGGCACCACAATGCGGCAAATTCCTGGAGCCAAATTGCGATGAGACCGACTGACCGATTTCCGTTGGGCCAGCGGGCATTCCAAAAATTTGGGGACCCTTTCTGGCGCTTCCTTTTGGGTCCCGAGAAAAACAGAAATGCCAAAGAGAATCCGAAATCCATTTAAATGCGACACCCAAAGTCCGGACTGGACCGAGAAACACACACAAACTTGGTGTAACAAAAAGATTTCGGGGGAAAACGGAGGTTGTTGAAAATGATAGTGGATTGAACATGTTTGAAGCAGGGGTGCTCCCAAAACTGTGCGCCATTAGCAGAATTTTGATCGGAAAAGACAGCCAAAGGGTCCTGGACTAATTGTCCAGCCTTTCGGTCGTTGTTTTCAGTTCGGATCCTCCCTGCCGCCCGAACGATACTATGGGCATTCAACAAAAGATTGCGTGCATCTCTGGTCCTTGTGATGGCGGCACTCAAAGCTTTCTGATGACCGACAGATCATCCAAAACTAACATGGTTGTTCACAGGAAAGTTGAGGTTAGCAGGTGTTGGGTTTGTTGTGCATGGTTTAAATGGGAAGCCAAAGGAAAGCCTCCAAACCACCAATCCAAACAACCCTTTTTGTGATGGTTTCTATTTTGAGAGACCTCATGGGTAGGGTCCTTTGGACATGCTCAGTCTTCAACTTCAATAGGGCCGAATTATGTGCTATGTGTTGCCTTTGGGAGCATCAACTCAGGGTGCTTTTGCCATTTGTTGGTTGACGCTTGGCATAAAGGAAAGTAGAAAACATAATCACTACAGTCACGTGACAACACGAAGGCAAAAAAAGAAACAAAAGCAAACAACACCGTAGCAACACCTGCCGCAGTGGCTAAAATTGGAGAACAGCTACTGTGGGTGCCGTTGTTCCTCTTTCAAACTCCTGTTTTGTGTTCCAGTGGGTATTTCAACATCCCATCCAAACTTGCCAGGGCTCCGTAGCGTATGCACATCCCAAGTTTAAACAACTTCCCTTTGTGCCCCACAGAGGCTTGCCAGTTTCGAAGGCGTCATATTTTTAAAAACGCTTGCCAAGGCCCCCGGTTGCTTTTTTGACCCCCCGTTTGTTTGTTGTTTGACCCCCCCAATTCTTGAAGAAACAAAAAGAGAGCAACTTGGGGCTCCTTTGACCCAAGGCTCCGTAGTGTATGAGCTTCTTCTTCCTCCGCCGCAGGTTTAGGGCCAACGAGGCTAGCGAGCCGAAGAAGACGATCCCCTTGGACAGCGGCACCGCGTCGTGGAGGCTGAGACCCCCCAGCACCATGAGCAAAGACACGTAGATGCCGCCTGCCCGGTGCGTAGGGTTCGGGATCCCCACCTTTCCCACAAGAAACAAAAACCGTCCAAAGAAAAGAACCTATTTTTACTCGAGACAGAGTTGGAACCCGATGGGTTCCAACTACTCCAAGGGCACGCCCGCTTTTCAGGGCAGTTCCCTTTCCGGCCCTCCCTGGCCAGGTTTTTTGCGCCAGGTCCCAATAACTATAACTGGGTCTGGTTGTTTCTTAGGGCTGGCAACATCCCAAGCATCACCTGGACCAGGGCTGGCGCCGTCCAGGTACTGCAGGTCTGGCTACATGTTTGTCTCTGGTACATAACCTGATTGGGGAATTTCTTGGCCGCATCCCCGGGATCACCAACTTGGAGCTGCGATCAACCCTAAACCAACTCCGAGCAACTAATTGCCATCAGATCGAAGCTAATATGCAGCAGGCAGCTCTAGGTCTAAGTGAGGCTTATGATAAAACCAGACCTTGCTAAAAAAACACAGCAGCGAGGCCAAACAACAAAGCACCTCTCTAAGCCAGCACCCACGAACGACTACCTTGTTCCCGTCCCGCGGTTCGAAAAAACGTGTGGTCCAAAAACGCAGTTATTGGAGGGTGCTGGCAAACGAAACTCAGGTTAAAATTGGCCCAAAGCATGTTTGCAACTTGACAAGAGCTTCACCAGTCTGGGTTGCTCAGGGGTCCAACTGAAAAAAACAACCCCACCCCTGAAAAAAACGGTCCAAGAAAGGAAAGTTGAGTTTGACGTGCGACCAGTGGATCGCGCTTTGTGGAGGAAACATTTTCCGAAAGGCTTGTGTGTGATCCTCAAACGTAGTTGATCTCCTTTGGGGCGCACCCGTTTTGGTGACGACACGTCTACTGCCAACCCAGGTTGAATTTGGCGAATGTCCAGCAAGGGACTGAAAAAGCTAGGCCTGGGTTTGTCTCATGGGAGAACCATCCGAAATGCAGGGGCGTCTGCATGCTGAAACAAACACCGGGAAATTCAGGAGACAGCTTAGGGTTCACAAACCACGCGGACATGTGCACGGAGTTTAACTCCACTATCCTGGGTCCAACTCTTGGCACCCGCCAGGTAACATTCCGTCCATACGTGTGACCTCTGGAGAATTATCGCCGTTCCAAGTCCAAGGGGCGCTAACCATTTCTGAGAACGGTTCAACTCTGTTTCATGTTTGACGACACCCATCGTTCGGCTCAGACCTCCACCGATGCCGGCAGCTGAGCACAGCACCCCGGACAGAAAAAGGAGGGCGCCACAGAGCGCTGGCTGAGGGCCCCAAGCGCGGGACCAGTCCTGAGCAAGAAATTGATCATGATGGAACCCGCAAATCCCATTGAAAACAAGAAATAGATCCATTGAAAACTTGTTTGGGGGGGCGACTTTCTTTGGAGTTGGCACCCTTGGAGGGAGTTTTAGTGGAAAAGCAAAACCACCACTTCCAGGGGTGAACCCGCACCCGAACACCAGGTCAAAGGTCTCAGGGTTTAAGAAAACGCGAATCAACCAAATCACCCTGTCCAGGTTCCTCGTATGTCCCGTTTGCACGGCACCTAAAGGAAATGGGCCAAGTGTTGCTTGAATCAGCCACAAGGGACATTTAAGGACCACTGTTTTTAGAAAATATCAGGGCAACAATTGTTTCTGTCTTTGGCGTTTTCAATTACCCAACAACCCCATTCGAGTAGGCTGCAAAACCAGCCAATGGGAAAAAACAACCATGCAATGTCCCCACTTCACTCGTTCAGATGAACCAAATTCGGGAGCCAAAAGCAAACCGAAAGTAAACCGAAAAGCCATCTGCATCCCTTTTGTTGCGACTGCTAAATCAGTGAGTCACTATGTCATGAGAAAACTTGCGCTAAGCCTTCCACTCTTGACTCAAGGATGGTGAAGACCTTTGCATCTTAGGAGTAATCCGGTCTGATTGCTCACTTCATTCACGGGCGGTGAACCCAACAGCATCCCCATTGAAAAAGGAAACCAATCTGAATTGCCCTTCCGACGTTCCGATCCGAGGAGTCGTTCGCCCAGGCTCAAACGCCCAGAACGGGTAGACGCTTCGGCTGCATCGCCCTCGGCGCAGAGGCCCTGGCCCCAGCCCCGGCAGCCCGGGCAACGGCGGCGGCGGCCGCGGCTGCGAGGCCAAAGCTCTTCGGGGCAGCGAGGGCGCCGCGAAAAGCGCGCCCCAGCTCAGAAGACCCGAGGCCGCGAGGATTCTCCGCATGGGCAAAGATTGGCTGAGATTGACCAGAAATTGACAGATCGACCAGACAGCCAATCTTTTCCCAATCTGTTAAAGATTAGCAATTGACAAGAAATCTTTCGAAACAATCTGGCTCTCATCTGCATTCTGGCATTGCGAGCCAATGGAAGCTCCACGCTACGCATCACAATTAGTTGTCCCATTCCCAACAAATGCGCCAAGCTTTGCCAATGCCACATGATAGGCATGCCACATGATAGGCATGCCCGGCACACCTCTTTTGCGCAGCCTCGGTCTGAGCCTCTCTGGTTCTTCGCAACGTCCGGAAAAAAGCCTCTGCTAAAACGTATCGTCGTCGTCGATGATGTCGGACACCCGTGGCTGCGATGGCTTGTCCTATGCGTTGAACTATAGGAACACTGCGCGCCCGACACTCCGACACGCCGCGCGCCTTGAGAAAGTCGAGCGGAGAAACCTCCGTCTCGAGTCCGGCATCCAAGATTCTGCCCACCATCGCTTGCCTGAGACTTCCGCAAAGCTTCATGGGTCTCTGAGGACGGAAGCTTCATTTCGCTATAGGGTTGACTCCCATCCGTTTCCCCTCGGTTTGTGGATTTTAAGAAGGATTCCTGAGAACAATGGCTGGAAGTTGCCCCTCGATTAGCACTGGCTATGCTCTGAGCAATACTTGTACCTTGGGCAATACCTCTTCATCGGAGCGAAGCTTCGCACGTCAGGCAATGCGCATTTACGCAAGTGCTGACAGGTGTTGTGCTGATTCACGCTTCCAAGCCATACTCAAGAAGCCAGTTCAAGAGATTGCAAGGTGCATTGACTCATCCTTCTCACGGACAGTCTGACCGCCCCAAAAGACCGAACATGTAGTAGGCCTAGAGCGATAACATGAACACTGTGCCGTGACCCAAAACCCTTGAATGCAAAAGAAGTGCAGATTTCTTAGGCCCCCTAATCAATACCCCTTGTGCCTGTCAGATCGCAACCAAGATGCTTCGCTTCCTGTGATTTCTTGAAGAAGGCCGCAGCGGTTTCCTGCAGGCATGCGGGACTTCCGAAATATACTGTGCTCGAACCAACTCGCAAAGACTCCTTTTCAGCATTCCAAAAGATGAATAATGACGACCATCCAAAGTTCTCCATCCTGCCCCAGAACTCAGCTAGTCCAGGCCTCGGCCTCTGCAAAGACCTGAAACTCGGCGAAATGGTTCTCCCAATTGAAAGGTTGGTTGCCGTAAGGATTCCAAAGGTTGGTGCCTTTCAAGTTCCTTTAAGGTCGGTTCACTTAAGGTTGGTTCGGAAACCAAAGGGAGGGTGTCCGATGTGTGTTTATTCATATGGTTTCATGTTTTTCAGTTTGTTTGTTTTTTTTGGGGAAGGGGGGATTGGTGTCCCTAAAGGAAACTGGATGGCACTGGCAAATGATTGTATCCAAACCGAAGCCACTGCCATCTATTTTTCAAGCAAACTGGCCGAGAAAGCATCGCTTCAAAGTCGTGTCCGGTGCAACTCACCTCAATAACACCTGGAATAAAAGAAAAACAAGCTGAAACCACAATGGGATCCATGAGCTGAATTATGGACGATGCTTATGCTTCCAAATCTCGCAGAGTGCCAGCGACCGAGGCTCAAACCTTCGACTTGTTGAGGAGGAGTGCTCCAGGCTTCCTCTCCAAGGGGCGAATTCCCCACCTGGCACCGGGGCAAAGTGGTGCTTCGACCCCCAAAAACGCGGTTAAAGCGGCGAGACATCGGCTTCTGCCAGAGAATCTTTGCAAGGAACCATGCGATGCCTTCACATCCTGAAATGCTTAGACCTGCTCTCATGCCTTCGAAGTCAGGCTGCTGAAATTGATTCTGTAGTCCACATTCGAAGATTGACGTTGGAAAGTGGGCGGCTTCAACTAACGAGCAAACAAGTTCCCTGCAGCCAAACCCACTTTATCGGAGTCTCAGCGCATTCGGAAGCCATGGACGCTGGAGCGTTGAGGTAGCAGAGAGACTTGAGCATGGCTGTGCCTAAAATATGTTCTCTCTCTTTGAGGGTTGCTTTCCGGCCACCCTCAAAAAGGGGCTCCCGATTTTGTGACATCCCAGGCTTCCTCAAGCCGGAATCAGCCCAAAGCGGCTCTGGCCATCGCTAGCCACGCCTACCTGGGAGCCATGAACAATTCCCTTGGACATCGTCAATAGCACTACCTGGATTCAGGGGGCTATCAGTCCAAGCTTGAGATAGGAAAACGACGCGCCAAAAGGTACGAAAGAGAGCGCAACTGCACCATTTTTTCGGGGGGGGGGGGGGGGCGGGGGGGCTCAAACGGGTTGGAGATGGGCCAAGGAACCTCCGAGCATGTGATCAAGTCGTGCGCTTGCAGGTGCCACTTTTTATTGATGCTCCTTTTATGCGAGGGAGCCCAAAAGACATCAAGCATGGCGGAGGTTCGCCTGCTTTGGGATAAACATGATGAACCCATGTTAAAACCTACAAGAAACCTATTCTCTTCCTGGAAGGTCGGGAAGGTGGGGCAAAGGGGTCTTTCGGACACGTATCCGCTAATGGCTTGAGCCACATAGCCTCTCTGGATGCATTCGAGAGGCCCGCAACCAAGCTTTTTCCACGCTGTAGGGGCTACTCAGGGGCCACAATGGCCCTTCTAAGAACCCTAAGAAGATTCTATAATTGAGCGCCCTTTTAGCTGTTTGCCCAAACTGACACCTGCCCCGGCGCCTGATCACACCGGCACCCTCTTCAGAGTCAAGGCAGTAGACCTCAGGAAGCCAAGATCTAGTGTTAAAGCCTCTGCAGTCACGGAACAGGAAATGGGTCTTCCTTGTCGGTAGCCTATGTGGCTTTGGGAAAATGGTGCTGTTGACCTCTCTGCAAAAAGTTGTGTTCACTGTTGGCAGGTCCAATGGAAAACTCCACCTGTTTCCCAAAAGGTTCAAGTCCAAAGATCCAAATAGCCGGAAAGACATCACCTGTCAAACGAAAACACGTTCCTTCTCCCCCCAGCTCTTTCAGCTGTGAGGCCTTTGCCCAAGGGTTTTGGGGGCTGTTGGGGATACCTCCTGGGTTGATGTCCTTTTCCCGCAGAAGAACACAAGCTCTCATGTATCAGCCTACGAGTTTCTACGCTCCCATTTGATCTGCAAATGTTATTATAATTCCAAAAGATGAATTAAGGGCTTCCCAAGCAAAGAACCTTTATCATGGTGAGCTCGTTATACCCCAGGTGAGCTCGCTATAAAATAGGCAGATTTGATTGCTGTGTTGAGTTTCCACCCTTCTGATCGAAATCGTGATTGAACCTGCAGTCTTGTTCGCATCCTCTGCAAGTACATTCTGTGGGAGTCACAACTTTGCTACCGACCACATGTCGGCACAGCTGGACCGGGTGGAACTGTCACCGTCCGAGGATAACTAACAGTAGGCAACCCATGCTGACAAACCCCACAGGCAATTGCTCCCTGGGCACCAATCGCTAGCACAAGATATGTTTAGGACAAGATTATCTTGGTTCAAGAAGTCCGCCGTACAGGATATGCCTAGCAACCCTGATGCTCAAGCATAAAGTTCGAGGCTGCGCAGTTCATACTTCAAATAGTTCTGAGGGCTGGTCCTTGATCATCTCTTCTGTCGTGAAGAGGTCCATGACTTCGAATTGAGTCTTTGCACCAGTTATGTCCACCTGGCTGATCGGGAAATGGCTGGCTGTGAGAAGATGCTCTTGACAGAGTTTTCTAGATATCCCCTTAAGGATCACCGCAAGGCAAGCTCACCTTAAATGGACCAAGAAGATCCAAGAAGGTGATACTAAAAACCACCAAAACGAAGAATATGGGGACACCTGCTCCGCATTATGGACATTGCGCGTTCTACCACATATCTGACCCCGCATGCACGAATTCCAACTTGTGAGTGTCCAAGCTTCAAGAACATCAGGTTGCAATAGCTCTGAGTCACAAAGTCACAGTCTTCTACTCCTCTAGACGCAAACTCGACTCGCACATCGGCATGCACATCAAAGGCGCTGATGGCGCAGCATGAACCTCGAGCCACAAAAAGACACGCTCCTTACGGCCGTGTATTGCCCTGTGCGAATGGCTGAAACCGTCTGAAACTCCGTGATTCCGCGAATCAGCACAAGGGAATCCATTTCAAGGGGTTTGGCAACCGTCTCCGATTCCGCGAAGCTGCTGGGAATCCTGAAAAAGTTTCGTTTGGCAACTGAACTCACCAGAGTCCAGCGGGGAATCATTGCCCTTTCGCCTTTGGGAGGCCAAAGGCCACCCCGTCGATTTCAATGTCCACGGTGGCCTGCCAGCCATCGATGCGTATATATATATATATATACCTACGAAGCCCATGCAAAAAAAACCACACAAAAAACACCTTCGAGCACAACACGGAACATGTGGGTCGTTGTTCAGAAAAAGATCGTTGTTTGGAAAGATGGTCGCTTTTGTGGAAAGGTAGCCTGGCTCATCAAAGATTTCCGGACTGTTCCGCCCTTTTCCGTCTGTGTCCACCTTTGTTCCGCGTTTTTCCGCCTTTGTTTGGCCGTCCCAGACCCAGTCTACCACGAAACTCACGGAAAAGGTCGAAATTTGGAAAAAATGCTGTATCACCAAAAAAAAACGGTGTTTCTCGAAAAGACTGAAAAGCGACACACAAACGGTTTCACAGGTGTGTGTGTGTATATATATGTATATGCATATACATGCATACGTACATGTGTATATATATATATATATATTCTAGTACCCCCCCCCCCCCACGCCCAGTGCCCCATTTCTCAAAATTTAGCAAGTGTGTGTTTGTTCGGGAGGCTTTTGCATCTCTTACTGGTCTTAAGATTTCTTAGCACTGTTATTTAGATTCGGCTACAAGAGCCAAGATCCAAGATCGCTGACATATTGAATCCATGAATGCCCCCTGCCCCAAGACCTTAAGACCCCTCTCTCTCTCTCTCTCTCTCGAAACGCTGCTCCCAGAAAGCTGAGCGTTGCCCAGCAATGTCTCGCGCCTACAAGCGACTGGAGAAATGCTCCCAGGTCTTTGACCATGTCAAGCTTTGAACATCTTTTGCCGGTGCCTCCAATTTTCAGGTTGTATAAGGCATCCGCCTGGTTGTCCATTGCGGCTAGTCAAAGAGGTTATTCGGTGAGGTATTCGGTGACCAGGACTGCTGGCGGACTTTTGAGGAAAAAATGGATCCATGAACGCCCCTCTGAAGCCTCAATACCGGTACTAATAGATCCAAATACTGCTGTGTAGATTTCGATTTACCCGGTATTAAGGAGTCTGGACCCAAGACCCAAGATCCAAGATTGCTGGGGGATCGACGAATCTCCCCCCCAAACCTTATTACCGGTATTTAGATTGCTTGCTACTGGTATATTAGACTTCTTTGCACCCGGTATTAAGGAATCTGGATCCAAGATCGAAGATCTAAGATTGCCGGGGGCCTTGTGAGGGAAATCTTGCATCCATGAATGCCCCCCTGAAACCTTAACACCGGTATTAAGATATCGTGCTAAGAAATCTTTATTCCGGTATTAAGCAATCTGGAAAACAATACTAAGACATGTTAATACCGGTTTTATGGTTCGGTGGGGGGCATTCATGAATTCAAGATTTCCCTCAAAAGTTCCCACCAATCTTGGATCTTGGATCGTGTATCCAAATTTCTGAGTACCGAGTATGAAGAAGTTTGATACAGGTATTAAGACATCTAAATACCGGTATTTAGATTTCGGGGGGGGGTGTCGCCCAAAACTCTTCCAGCAATCTTGGGTCTTGGATCCAGGGTCTAAATGCTGGTATATGGGAATTGAAATACTGATATTGCTAAATCTAAATAACGGTATTCATACATTCATTCATGAATAGAAGGTGTCCCCCAAAAGTCCTGCAGAAATCCTGCATGTCCGCCGACAACACACGGCGTGTTGGACACAAAAAGTTACCCCTCCCCTAACCCCTCCCCAGGGGCACCATTTCAGACTATTGCGGGGGGGGGGGGTCCACGTACCACGCGGTGATTCGAAGACGCTTCACTAAATCTGTTCATTGTGCGGGCTTGCGCAACTCAGTTTGTCAAAAACATTGGGGTGTTCGATTCCCCCCGGGTGCGCTTTCGCATCCTTAGCAGCTCCAGTGGCACATCGCCAGCATCACCTGCATCATCCGCATCAGCGCCTGCCAAGGATGCGGATGATGCAAGTGATGCTGGGGATGTTGCCCATGCTGGTGAAGGAAATGAAGGGGGGAAAGGGGGAAAGGATCTCAACAGCGAAAGGGGGGGAAAGATCTCAGGGAGGAAAGGGAGAAGATCTGGGGAAAAAATGCCTTAAGGGGGAAAGCGTGGAAAAGATCTTTGGGAGGAAAAGGGAAATCTTTCTCGGGGCGAACAGGCCCTACGGGGCAATGGGGGGACAGGATCTCGGGGGAAAAAGACTTTGGGAAGAGAAGGGTGGAGATCTTGGGGGGAAAAGGCTTTAGGGGGGAGATCTTGGGGGGAAAAGGCCTTAGGGGGGAAAGGGGGGGAAAGGATCTCAACAAGGAAAGTGGGGAGAAAAAATGCCTTAGGGGGGAAAGGGGGGAAAGGCTCTCAACAGGGAAAGGTGGCAAAAGATCTTAGGGGAGGAAAAGGGAGAAGATCTCAAGGGAAAAGGACTTAGGGAGGAAAGAGGAGGAAAGATCTTTGGGAGGAAAAGGCAGAAGAACTGAAGGTGGGAAAAGGCCTTAGAAGGAAAAGGGGGGGAAATAAATGATCTCAACAGGGAACGGGGGGGGGGGGGGAAAGATCTTGGGGAGGAACGGCAAAAGATCTGGGGCAAAAAGGCCTTAGCAGGGAAAGAGGAGAAATGATCTCAACAGGGAAAGGGGTGGAAAAGATCTTAGGGAGGAAAGGGAGAAGATCTGAGGAAAAAAGGCCAACAGGGAAAGGGGGGAAAAGATCTTAGGAAGGAAAAGGGAGAAGCTCTCAGGGGGGGAAAGGCCTTGGGAGGGAAATGGGAAAAAAGATCTCAACAGGGAAAGGGTGGGAAAGATCTTAGGGAGGAAAGGGGGGGGAAGATCTTAGGGAGGAAAGGGGGAAGATCTGGGAGAAAAGGACTTAGGGGGGAAAGCCCAACAGGGAAAGGGGGGAAAAGATCTTAGGAAGGAAAAGGGAGAAGCTCTCAGGGGGGGGAAAGGCCTTAGGGGGGGAAAGGGGGAAAAGGGTCTCAGCAGGGAAGAAAGATCTTAGGGAGGAAAGGGAGAAGATCTGGGGACAAAGGCCTTAGGGGGGAAAGGGGAGAAATGATCTCAACAGGGAAAGGGGTGGAAAAGATCTTAGGGAGGAAAGGGAGAAGATCTGCGGGAAAAACGGCCAACAGGGAAAGGGGGGAAAGATCTAAGGAAGGAAAAGGGAGAAGCTCTCAGGGGGGGAAAGGCCTTAGGCGGGAAAGGGTGGGAAGGATCTCAACAGGAAGATCTCAGCGGGGGGAAAGGCCTTAGGAAGGAAAGGAGGGAAAGGATCTCAACGGGGAAAGATCTCAGTGAGGAAAGGGAAAAGCTCCCAGGCGGGGAAAAGGCCTTAGGGGGGAAAGGGGGAAAGGATCTCAACAGCAAAGGATCTTAGGGAGGAAAAGGGAGAAGATCTGAAAAGGCCTTTGGGGGAAGAGGGGGAAAGGAGCTCAACAGGGAAAGGTGGGAGAAGATCCTAGGGAGGAAAAGGGAGAAGATCTTGAGGGAAAGGGGGAAAGGATCTCAACCAAGGGAAAAGATCTTGGGGAGGACAAGGGAGAAGATCTCAGGGGGGGGAAGGCCTTAGAGGGGAAAGAGGGGAAAGATTCAACAGCGAAAGGGGGCAAAGGCTCTTAGGGAGGAAAAGGGAGAAGATCTTGGGGGGGAAAACGCCTTAGGGGGGAAAGGGCGGGAAAGGATCTCAACAAGGAAAGGGGGAAAAAGATCTTAGGAAGGACAAGGGGGAAGATCGCGGGGGGAAAAAAGGCCTTAGGGGGGAAAGGAGGGAAAGGATCTCAACAGGGAGAGGGGGGAAAACATCGTAGGGAGGAAAAGGGAAAAACTCGGAGGGAGAAAGGGCCTTAGGGGGGAAAGGGGGAATGGGATCTCAACAGGGAAAGGTGGCAAAAGATCTTAGGGAGGAAAAGAAGAAGATCTGGGCGAAAAGGACTTAGGGGGGAAAGCCCAACAGGGAAAGGTGGGAAAAGATCTTAGGAAGGAACAGGGAGAAGCTCTCAGGTGGGGAAAGGCCTTGGGAGGGAAAGGGGGGAAAGGATCTCAACAGGGATAGGGTGAGAAAGATCTTAGGGAGGAAAGGGGGGGAAGATCTTAGGGAGAGGGAGAAGATCTGGGAGAAAAGGACTTAGGGAAGAAAGCCCAAAGGAGCTCAACAGGGAAAGGTGTCCTAGGGAGGAAAAGGGAGAAGATCTTGGGGGGAAAGGGGGAAAGGATCCCAAGCAAGGGAAAAGATCTTGGGGAGGACAAGGGAGAAGATCTCAGGCGGGAAAGGCCTTAGGGGGGAAAGGGGGGAAAGGATCTCAACAGGGAAAGGGGGCAAAGGATCTTATGAGGGAAAAGGGAGAAGATCTCAGGGGGGGAAAGGCCTTAGGGGGGGAAAGGGGGGAAAGGATCTCAACAAGGAAAGGGGGGAAAAGATCTTAGGAAGGACAAGGGGGAAGATCGCGGGGGGAAAAACGGCCTTAGGGGGGAAAGGAGGGAAAGGATCTCAACAGGGAGAGGGTGGAAAATATCGTAGGGAGGAAAAGGGAAAAACTCGGAGGGAGAAAGGGCCTTAGGGGGGGAAAGGGGGAAGATCTCAGGGGGGGAAAGGCCTAGGGGGGAAAGGGGGGAAAGGATCTGAGCAGGATCTTAAGGAGGAAAGGGAGAAGATCTGGGGACAAAGGCCTTAGGGGGGAAAGGGGAGAAATGATCTCAACAGGGAAAGGGGTGGAAAAGATCTTAGGGAAAGGGAGAAGATCTGCGGGAAAAAAGGCCAACAGGGAAAGGGGGGAAAGATCTAAGGAAGGAAAAGGGAGAAGCTCTCAGGGGGGGAAAGGCCTGAGGCGGGAAAAAGTGGGAAGGATCTCAACAGGGAAAGGGGGGAAACAATCTTAGGAAGGAAAAGGGAGAAGATCTGGAAAGGCCTTAAAGGGAAGGGGAAAGGATCTCAACAGGGAAAGGGGGCAGAGGATCTTAAGGAGGAATAGGGAGAAGATCTCAGCGGGGGGAAAGGCCGTAGGGGGGAAAGGGGGGAAAGGATTCCAACAGGGAAAGGGGGGGAAAGATCTCAGGGAGGAAAGGGAAAAGATCCCAGGGAGGAAAAGGCCGTAGGAGGGAAAGTGGGGGAAAGGGAGAAAAAGGGAGAAGATCTCAGGGGAAAAAAGGCCTTAGGGGGGAAAGAGCAAGAGGGAGGCCTACAACCTACTTCTCTGCCCCATCAGTCAGACCCGCCCACCAAGATTTTATAACATTTCATACCAATCTCCCATATCAAAACCCATATAAGTTTCATAACACGTGCCTAACCAACCTCATAATAAAAATGTTTTAAGTTATTCATTTTATAAAATAACTTAAACCATTTCATACATCCTTAACCTCATTCTTTTCTAAATTTTCCTTGTGCCTGTAAGTCCGTTCATGCTTTGGTTTATGTGTCCTTTTTATATCACAATTACACACATCGCAATGATATACTACTTGTTGTTTCCTTCTGCTCTTTTCACGACACTTATCACAACGTTTATAGGGTTCAGTGAATAATTTCACATCCTTATCTCTTTGACAACAAGAGCAATATTTATTTTCCATAACCTCTACTACACTATACCAACAACCCTTTAACCCCTTTTTACTCAGATAGGTTGAAGGTTCAGGCAACGAAGTTGCCTAAGAGGTTTGATAAATCAAACCTATCCCTTATCAAAAAACAACAACAACAACAAAGAAACCTAACAAAAAACCAAACAAGGAACAGAACACAGAACATTCCAAAACAACCAATCAACGAAACTTTCCAAAGCTTCTTTTGAACAAGCCTGAACATAAATCTTACAATGTTTTTATTGTAAGGTTTATGGGTTAATCTTCTTCAAAAGGCATTATCTTAAATACAGGACATTCTACAAACTGATTAAAGCAACAATATTTCCGAAAACTCTTGTCGTCATACATATACTTAATAACTTTGTTAAAGTCGGCTATTGTTTTGTCTAAGTTGAATTTCTCCAATTTAATAATTTCAATTACCATATCTACATCATTATTACCTATTCTCCGAAAAATTTGTTTTAGACAGTCTATCCGTTTAAATGAAAAGTTAAACTCTTCTCAATACCTGTTTATCTGGAAAGAAATGACATTTAACAAACATATATGTCAGTTTATCAATCGCTTTACATTTGTTTTTTCTTTCAACAATTTTAGGTAGTCTCCTTAGGTATTGGCAGTCTTCACATTCTTGATAACTAAATTTACATATATCATTGATAATATTTTGAGGTAAATTTAATTTACATAATTCAACCTTGTTATCTTCTAATTTACAAGGGCAATTTATGATTTTAGTTTTCATAATTTTACACATATCACTTACATAAATTGTATTCAAGAATTCGCTAATAATATTTTCTTGCTCAATGTCACTAAACATTTTCACTAATATATATAGGCAATATGTCTTTAAACCCTTTTAGTCTAAAACTATAATTTTAACATTTCAATTTGCTTCATTAAGTCAATATGTTTCGGTTTCTTCTTATGTGCCGACATAACCAAAAAACCAAACAAGGAACAGAACAACAGACCATACAATAGATAATTACAAACATATTGAATAAATATAATAAGTTTATTTTATTAGAATTATTATGAAGTAAGACATTTTACGGCAACACGTCTATTTTATTTCCAAGGAATACTATTTATCAAGTTCATGCTCGAAAAATAATTGCACAGCATTAATATCTATATAATATCTATTCTTGATTTTTTGGTATTTAAATATATTATACAATGACTGATAGTTGAATCCCGTTGACCCCCTAAAACGAAAACGATGGGTAGATATAACTTGATACACATTTTTTTCGTGGAACTAATTTAGTTTCTGTATTCTTTAACGCTTGAATAAATTTATCATATAATTCAGTTTCTTCTTCTTCTCTTCTCTTCTTTTCTTCTACTTGTTTAGTTTTACATTCTTTGCAAAATGTTAAAGTTGTATCGCTCGTAGGAAAATCATCATGAACTCGTGTTTCTTCTACACATCCACAATCCTTAGTATCTCTTGATTGTAAAGTCCATCCCATATTTATCACTAATATATATAGGCAGTTTGTCTCTAAACCCTTTTTAGTCTAAAACTATAACTTTAACATTTCGTGTCTCAATAATAATTTTGGATAATCACTAACCGAGTAATATGTTTGACCGAGTTTTTCATCTATCCTTTCCACTGTATGGACTGATTTTAACCAGTGGCTCGTTCGTTCTTTTTCACTAATTCCTTTTTCCTCATAGTCTTAACCTTATCACCAATATCCAAATCAGGATAAACACGGGTTTTTCTGGCATTCATTGATATGTTCAATTTAACTTCAAGCTCATTCTTCTTCCTTGCTTCTAACGGTGTCATTTTTGTAACGGAACTTACCAATTTATTATTATAAGTTAATAAGATTTCCAATATGTAGTCAGTCCATTGAATATTATTTTTACCTTTCTTCTCATCGGTATCAACTCTTTTGAAAAGCATATCTTTAAATGTCCTTATGAAACGTTCTCCGAAAGCAGGGTGACCCCGTGTAGTGTGTAATTCAATTTTCTCTTCCTTCAAATAATCTGTATTGGTAGAACTAAACAGACTGCCTTCTTCGTCGCTGTATATTAATTTAGGTTTGCCATCCATCTTTTTTAATCCTTCCATTATTCCAGCTAATACATCAGCAGGTTGCTTACTTTTAATAGGTATAACAGTAGCATATTTACTGAATATATCAACTAATATTAATCCAACTCTAAACTTTTGATTATCCAAATCATTTTTTGAAATGAAAAACAAATCCAACTGGAATTCCCAGAAGGCATGAGGAGCAACAAAACTATTTTGTCCTCTTGGTTTTCTTTTCTCTTCAATGTTCTTCTTGAAGAATTCATTTACATCGTCCATAGTAATTGTTTTGTCCTTCCTTCTTGCATCTTGTAAAGTTATAGCTTTACTTCCGTATCCGCTTTTATCATAATAAATATCACTAATTATTTTTTGTTTATCCATATAATTAATTAAGATTTTAAAAATAAAAATCTTAAAATCTTAATGCGCTGATACATTACAATAGTAGCAATAACCGACGCAATTATCTATTTCATGGCTTGTATCATTACAAAGCCTTTGTGCGGTAAAATTACTACACAATTTACCTTGTTTAGTTTCAAAGTTAAATGGTGTATTACACTTCTGGCATCTGTTCTTGAAATTATCCAAGCACCATTCGGCAGTTATGTATTCCTCTTCATTGATTTCTCTCTTTGCTTTCCTATCCTGTATTTTATAATTTTCTACTTTATTCTTAAAATATCTCATTATCATATTTTTATTCAATTGCTTTTCAAAGTCATCATGCTTGAAAATCTGACTTTTCTGAAATCAACGCACCTTGTAATAGAAGTCCAAATCCACTCACGATTTACAAATGGTAAATTCCATTCATGAATTGTCATTCTTTCTTTCACACTTGCACCCTGTGAAGAATGGCATGTTGCACAATATGAATAAATAAAATTAGCATCTACAATAGGTTCAAACAACATAAATTTATCTTCTTCCCTTGCTATATTTTGTAATGTGATTTGTTTTCCTAATTCATCATCTTGTATATGTGTAATCCTGTATCTCAAATTTACATTAACCCTCGGCTTTTGTATCCATTTTCTGGCAATCAGAATATCACCTACTACATATTTGGCATTTATGTTTAATCTGTCTCTGATTTCACTTGCTACATTTCTACACCGAATATTAGTATAAGCTATATTATGTTCCGAAGCCATTATATCATCAGTAATCTCAAAGTATTTAGGTATTATTTCATTGATAGGCAGTTTCTTTTGCCAGAAGTCATCATACATATTATTTATTATCTCTCTGTTCATGTCTCCTTCAATGCTGTCTTTTGCGCCTACTCTCTTACATACTGTTAAAAAGATGTTGTATTTAAAAATTGTATCCAAGCAATTGTCCATGTACGTTGCTGGGTCTTGGCAGTTGGTCATTGCTTCCACCCCTTGCAATTGCTTGACGTCGCCCGTGGCAATTACAAAATTATCAGGATTGTTTTGGATAAAAAAACCTTACTTTATTAAGAACATACAAATTTGACATATATATCTCGTCAAATACAATCACATCATAAGGTGAGTAATCATACTGTGGCAATTTCTCTCCGACATCTTCATGAACGGCAATGCTAAAAAACTTATTGTAAGTGGTGGCTTCTACTTCTTTTTCTTGTAAAAGCCGGTTAGTTGGAACTACAAATAAAACATTCTTATTCATCTTTTGAAAGTATTCGCCAATATAACTTTTGCCCGTGCCTGGGAATTTACCTTTTATACTCACTGGGTTTTGTTTAATTCGCCTCGGCCCCAAAGGGGCCAAGCTCTTCTCCTTTTCCCCTCCCCCAACCCCCCGACCAAAATTTTGCCGCCCCCCCCCCCCCAACCCATGTCGGCTGGCCCAAAAATCCTGTCCGGCGGGCCTGGAAATTTTCGGGGTTCGTCGGCTCAGCTCCATGGGTCCATTTTTGTCGAAAATGTGCTGACCTCCTGCTGGCCAGGCCTGTCTGACGTGTCTGAGACTAGGCTCAGGCCCAGCCCAACCAGCAACCCGCCTGCTGGCCAGGCCTGTCAGCCCAGCCCACCCAGCCTCAGGCCCAAGCTTGTCTGAAACAGGCCTAGCCCAACCAGCAAGCCCAGCCCAGCCTGCCCAGCCCAGGCCCCGGCGCATCTCAGAGCATGCCAGCCACTAGGCCGGCCCCCAGCTCCCAGCCCGCAGCGTGGCAAGGTCAGGTTTGTCTAACGTGTCTGAGACTGGCCTCAGGCCGCGCAGTCTGAGACTGGTCTCAAAGTCTGCCAACCTGAGACTAGCCTCAGGCCCAGTCCCTCAGCCCACCTGCTGGCGTGTCTTACGTGTCTGCGACTGGCCTCAGGCCCAGCCCAGCCAGCAACTCGCCACCCAGCCTCAGGCCCAAGTGTGTATGAAACAGGCCTTGCCCATCCAGCAACCCGCCCAAGCACAGCTCAGCGCAGCCCGCCCAGCCCAAGTTCCAGCAGCGTAGTCCGGTGAGACTGGTCTCAAAGTGTGTCAGGCCCAGTCCCTCAGCCCGCCTGCTGGCGTGTCTTACCCAGCCCAGCCAGCAACTTGCCACCCAGCCTCAGGCCCAAGTGTGTATGACCAGCCCAAGTTCCAGGCGCAACCAGCAGCGTAGTCCGGCTGCCCGGCAGCCAGCAACCCACCCATGGCTTCGCAGCCTTGTGGCTGAGACAGCGAGCCCCCCAGTCCGGCTGCCCAAGCAGCTCAGCCCAGGCTGGCCAAGGCCTTGACCTCCTGCTCAACTCGCTACCCAGATTCAGGCCCAAGTGTGTATGAGACAGGCCTTGCCCATCCAGCGACCCGCCAAGCCCAGCCGAAGTTCCAGGCGCACCAACAGCGTCGTCCGGCTGCCCAGCAGCCAGCAACTGAGACTAGCTTCAGGCCCAGCCCAACCCAACCCGCCTAAGCAAACCTCACCCAAGCCCACCCTGTTTCAGACTCGCAGGCCTCAGCCTATCTAGCGCCGAGACTGGGCCTCACCAGCCTGGGCTCCACTAGCGTCTAGCCCCAGCCCAGTCCGCCTGCTGGCCAGGCCTGTCTGACGTGTCTGAAACTGGCCTCAGGCCCAGCCCAGCCATAGCCCAGCCCCCTCAGTGCGGCTGCCCAGCCCGCCGTAAACTAGCTTCAGGCCCAGCTCAACCAACAACCCACGCAAGCAAGGACCAGCCAAGCTGCCCGAGACTGTCCGAGCAGGACGGCTTCCGAACATCGAACTAGCACGGGCGAACTGGTGCGGTCACAAGCTTTCAGTAGGATTCGGACCTTCCCAACACTTGATTTCGGTGTTCCTGACCCTTCCCTCAAACTAGGCTGGGCCGAGGCGGGCAACGCGAAGCGTTTACAATAATCTTCTTACATATTTCTTCTGTATTCCATTCATCTTGAACATCAATATTGAAATTTCTGATTTTAGGTATTTCTGGAACTTCATTATATTTATATGTATATGAGTTGGTAGGTAGTTGGATATGTTTTTATCTTCTATCCTCCAATCGCCTATCTCATTACCACATTTCAGCAGTCCATTGCTTCTTCCAAATAATTGAAAACGAAAAACTTTATCTAAATCATCTTCATGAATAGTGAAGGCATCTGTTTTAACACTATACACCTTGACATTATTATCAGTCATTGTTTTGTAAGCTTCATACATTTTGAAATTATGATATTGTAATAGCAATTCTTTTATCGGCAGAAATCCGTTGGTTAAAACTTTTTTGTCAGCAACATTCAACACATAGTAAGTTTCACCAACAGGTGATTCTTCTAATTGAGAGCTATCTTCATCTACTTCTACCAATTCCAAATGGCACTTGCTGATTGTATATATTTTACTGTTTGGATATAGGATATGGTAGTAACAGGCTTCTTTCAATGAACTAAATACACTGCTTTTTTGCGAAGTGTTATGCGATTTTTCAAGCATACCAGCGCTGATGTTAAATATTTTCTTATGGAGTTGCTTATTCAGGTCTTCGTTATCAGACAGTTTTGTATCATACAGTTCATCAATTATTTTTTGTAATTTACTTTGTATACATGGTTAGGTTGCGTATACCATAATATTTTTAATTTTACATTATGTTTAATTAACTGTTTTAAAAACTTTCCATACACCAAGTTATATTTTTTATTGAAAAAGATGTTGCCCTCATACACTTCCACAATGTATAAAGTCAAACTGTTTAACTCATTGACATCACACTCATTCTTAAAAGGTTTGAAAATATCAAACTCTGTAAATCTAGGTATGTATTTAATACAGCATCCAGCATGTGTAAAAGCCTTTCTAATGTCAATCTCGCATAAATTGTTACTTACTACATCTTTGATAAAATAACCGCTTGGGCAATTTTGTTGCCTGAGCGCTGGGGTGCAAGGCATCCTACCAATGGGGACAATTGTTTTACAGTCTTTCAATATCTGTATATCAACGTCATTGTAATAAGACAAATGGTTTTGTTTAAACATTTCTTTTTGTAATTTAAACATTGCTTTTACAATATTGTTATAGGTTGTTCCATCATCCACTGCCACATCTTCATCCATCCTATCTTTTGATAAGCTCTGTGATGCAATATTATATTTGACATATTTTTTGAGTTGTTTATAATAAAACTTACACATAATATTTGCAATTTGTCCGGAATTACCATACTTAATATAAGGCTTATATCCTGCATTATTGAGTTGGTGGAAGACCTTTACCATATCATTTTCAGAATGAATCAGTGCGTATTCATCCTGCTCTCTCATTTGTAGTAGCTCATCTACATTGCTAAACATTTTGTATTCAAGAGGTTCGGTTTTGTCAGTGATATAAAATTTGCCTGTTGTTGGTGCTTTGAACGTGGCATCTGGTGTTTTTTGGCATAATTTTTCCAAATCGTGGTTTAACAAATAAATATGATTGTTTTTAACTAATCCTCTGAACATTTTTACTTTGCCATTTAAGTAGTTGTTAGGGTTATATTCATAAATTAGATTTCCTATGAAATTATAAAGTCTAACTGGAATATTGAAAAACTTAAATACCTTATCCATTTGATTTACAGAAGCTCCATTATTAATAAATTCTTCTTCATTCATTTCCAGCAGTTCAAGCACTTTATCACGCGTGAGGGTTTTGGTATCCTTCCGTTGCCTTTTCTCTCTCATTAAATTTGACCCTTCAAAGTTTTCAAGTAATGCATTAATCCAACATTCATTTTCTTTGTAATTCTTTTTCTGTAATGCCTGTTTTATAGTCAGTGCTTCGGTATCTACTTGGGTTTGAATGTATCTGTAATAGATGCTTACATTTTGACCGCTCTGTCTTAACGGTTCATCTCTCTCATCAAAGTCTGCGGTGTCAATATCAACCAGCTCAACGCTTTCAATTCTAATTGCATCAGCGTAGTCTATCATATGCCCTAACTCTTGAAATTCGCTACTGGTATTCATTATCAACATAACTTTTCTGAATAAATGCTTTTCATCTTCGTTGTATTTCCTTATTTTTCTACTGACTAAGGTTTCAATGAACTGATTAGCTTTCGCATTGGCTTCACCTACCGCTCTCTCTCTACTACCCTTTGGTTTAAGCATAATTGGGTAGTATGCTATACCATCTAACTTAAATGCTGGTTTCTTTGTTCCGTCCCTATCAACAATAGAAAACAACATAAATTTCACATCATAAGCTTTTCTGTTCTTGTATAACTCCTTTGCTTTACTTGCTAATCCTGATATTGCCTTTCTTTTAAAAATAGGTTGTTTGTCGTGTTTTTTTACAACCGCTTTCGCTTCCTTGCCTGTTCTTGCCTTTTTGCTGTTTTTGCCATCCTTTCAGTTATTGGTTCTTCCTCTTCATACTTTGCCATTGCCTTTTCGTATTTCTTTAATCCGTTCTTTCTCTCGCTTCTTGTGTCGGTCTGGCTGATGTCCTTTATCAGGTTCATTGCGGTTCCGTATTGTGAAATCTTGCGGTCTTCATACAAATCAACGATTTTGTTGTTTTTTGTTTGTATGTCAGGCGGGACTTTGCCTATTTTACTGTCTCTTGTGTTTCTCAGGTTCTGTAAATATACTCTGATGTTTTTTAGTCATATTTATAGTTATATTATAATATAATAACTTACTAACTCTTTAAATGTCTTTGTCATAAACTTTAATTAAAGCGCACCACTTCAAACAGTCTTAAAGACATATTATCTTATAATATTAGAATAAAATGACCACGCAAAAGAAACCAGAAGATATGACATTGGCAGAAATCAAAGAACAAATGGCTTTATATTGCCGACTGTATTATCATAAAAGAAAGGAAGAAGACCCCGAATATATGGATACTGTGAGGGCGAGAAAAAGAATAACAGGGAAAGCATTGTATCACAAAAAGAAAGCGGAGAGAGAAGCAATGGAGAAGAAGGAAAAAGGAGAAGAAGATGAAGAGAAACCAAAGTATCACCATAGCAGGAAATACAAGCATGAATATGCGATGGTTGCTGTTGCTAATTGAAAATAATATTATTTTAACGAAAAATAATATTATTTTAGATTGTCTTTTCCTTATCCTTGTTTTCATCATTTTCACTTTCAGACTCGTCACCATCCACACCGGTAGGAACAGGGATGTCGGTAGGCGGGGCTATTTCATAATTAGGATTTTCTTCTGATGACGCCTTGCCAGAGGCTCGCGAGCTTCGCGACGATGAATTAACAGTATGTGTTGAAGAACTATTAACAGTGATAGGCGGAGAACTATGAACACTAATAGGAGGCGAGGAGGTTGATAAATCAACCCCGCCATTGCTTTGCAATGCCGTATTTAACTCAACTTCTTCACTAACATTTGTATTCAACCAATTCATTATGGCGCTTGCTATATCATAAGATGTTACTAATGAATTCATTGTCAAATTAACCAGCAACTCTGAACCTTGAATTGTAGTTAATGTAGTGTGATATGTTAAATGTGCCACTATTTGCCCTATACTAAAACCTGACCTCAACATCAAATCTATAATCCTCATCAACATAAATAGTTTCTTTCTGTATTTATCATTATCATCATCTTTTTTATCATCATCATCATCGTCATCATCATTTAAATCAGGGTCATATGAAAATGCTAATGCTTCTGCTTCTGCCTTGTTCATCAGTTTGCTCTTAAACTTCTTTGAAGACCCACCTAAAATCTTTGTCATATCATCAAAATTATAAGTTTGCGTCGCCTTATCATTTGGTAGGTCTGTTTGTGTTGCCTTGTTTTCTTTGTTAAGCGTTTGTGTTGCCTTGTCTGTCATCATAACTTCTGCGTTCAAATATCTTTCCTTATTTTTATAATTCATTAAATCCATTTCATCAAAATCAAAATTATTCAATAACATATCTTTCTTGTATTTCTTCAATATAACTGTTGTTTTTAGTTTGCTTGTGATTGCTTGTTTAAGCATTTCATCATAAGTAGGGCGTTTCCTTAACTCGTGTTTGAGGTCGTTAATCATTTTATATAATTATTGATAAATTATATAAATGAGTTATTAATCTCTTGTTGCTTTGCCCTTTCCTTTCATACCTCTCCACTCTTCCATTCTTTTTCTTAGCTATTCATCATTTACTTTCGTCGTCCATTTCCCCTTTGAAATTAATTCTTCCACTACATCAATTAAATATTGTTTCTTGGATTGGTCTTTGCCCTTTCCTTTCGTTTTTAAACTGTCATATTTTGCTTGTTGTTCTGGTGTCATTTGAAAGCCTCTTTAATGTAGTTGAAAAAAGATGTCATCTGTGCTAATGTCTCTGTGTTTCCATCTGTCCATGTCTGTGTTGTAATCTATTGTTTCTCTTGCTTTTCTTGATTTAGGTGGTGCTTTCGTGCTTTCATCATCATCCTTTGTTTGTCTGCCTATGTTTTCATTTCCCCTTGTCATTAACCCTCTTTGCGCCCCTTGTATCCGTTTCACTGCCTCGTCTTCTGTCATCAGCGGTTCTAACGGTGGTAAGTCTTCTGAATCGCTTGATTTTGCGGTTACCATTGACTGGATACTTGGTCTTCTCCCCTCTTGTCCTTCTAATTGTCTTGCCCGTTGTGCTCGGTCGTGTAGGTCTGCTATTTGTTCGCTACTAACTCTTTTTGCAACTTGTGTAATTTGTTGTTCGTGTTGTTCCTCGGCGATGTCCATTGTGGCGCTTAGTGTTTGTATTGCTCCGTCTCTTAAATCATCCATTTCATCGTCCTTTGCCATATCAAAATGGGGGACTGTTTTAGGTTGTTGTAATATTTTTTGAAAGTGTTGTTGTCTCAAATCTACGGTATTATTATCATAAACTGTTCCTAATGGACTATCACGAAAATAATAAGCGTTTCTGTCTATTACATCTCTGATATTCTTATTTTTATACTCTTCCTTTGTAATTTCCTTGATGAGTTCATTATAAGACGGTCTTAATCTTAATTGTGATTTTAGCGTTTTCATCTGTGTATTGTCTAATCTCATTATATGTAATTAATTAGATAATTTATTTATTCAAACTTATAATTCTTTCTTAATTGGTTAATTATATCCTTTTTCTTCTTAATCATTTCCGAATAGTTTTTACCAGTTTCACTTGATGGATGATGTCTTATTTTTTCACCTTCTAACCTTTGGATTTCATTAAAATACGCCTGTGCTTCATCTTGATATCTTCTTTTATTTTGAAATATGGCAAAGTCTTTCTTTGCGTTATGAAATTCTAACTGTTCCTTCATTTCTTTCAGATATGTATAATTTGGTTGATGTGCTTTGTTGTCTCCGTCGTAATAGTAATGGACGCTAGATTTATATTTTTTACTTGGTTTTGTTATGGGATTATAAAATTTGTTTGATGTTGGTAATTTACCTGCTTTGCCATTCTTTGTAAGTGTTGATGTTATATTTTCAAACTCATTTCTATTAGAAAGCATTCTATAATTTAATTAGATTATTTTTGAAACTAATTTATTAATATGTTCTTGCTTCTTTTCCAACTTTTGTTGTTTCATATTATTATATCTATCTTTTGCGGCTTCAAACACTTTATTTGCTGTGCTTTCTATATGTTGTTTTAACCTTTCTTCAACTTTTTGTTGAACACGCTTCTCTATTTCTTGTTCATCCACTTTTGGAATATCGCTTTTTACTCTGTTATACACATCTTCTTTGAATTCTTCTGCTTGCCCCGCGTTCATAATTTTGCGTCTTACAGGTTTGTTTGGGTCTGGTTCTTTTTTAACAGGTATTCCGTTACAGTTATGACGATATTTGAAAGTGTATTTGGTTAAGTATTTCTTACACTTCGGGCACTCTACCTTTTCTGTTGAATATGTTTTAGATTTTAATTCTTTCGTTGGTTGCTCTTCTACTGGTTCTTCTTTTGGTTCTTCTTTTAATTCTTCTTTTGTTTCCTCTTCAACAATAGTATTGTCTTCTTTCTGTTCTTCTTCAATGTTAGTGGTTGTTTCTGGTTCTTTGCTCCCTTCTTCTTTACTGACATCTACTATTTCAATATTTTTAACCATATAATTAGTATATAATAATTACTTATATTAAAATATTTAATATAAATAATTCAATCCATTGTTTCTAATGACTTTAAATGTTGTTGGTGCTTCAATGTTTTAAGATGTTTGAATTTACTGGGTGTGCTGTATGAACCTCCACATTCACATTCTGTTTTAATAAGTATTCTTGCTTTGTTTTCGTGATAATGTTGTCTCTTTTGTTCTTTGATTTTGTCTTGATTGTCAATGCGATATTGTGTTTGGTATGCTTCGTGCTTATCTTTATTTGCTTCTTTGTATTGCTTATTCAGTTCTCTGAACTTTTCCTTGTTATTCTCATAATAAATGCGTCTTCTTTCAGCAACCATATCCTTATTATCAATATAATACTGTTTGATTTTTTCCCTATTGTCTTGGTAATATTGTTGGTCAGTTCGTCCTTCTATGCGCTTATTTACACAATCACATTCTCTTTGATAATGCCCTTCCCTTGCCTTTAAATCTTCTTTATTATCACAATTAAACCTTTCTACCAATTCTATTTTACAATTTTTAACCCCATACTTTTCAAACAAGTCAAACGCAGAGACATAATAAGAATGTCCTTCTAAAAACTTTTTATACATAAACCTATGAAATTCAAACCTTTTTTCCAAAGGTTGAACCGTAGAACCAACATAACACATATTATAACCATTATCCCATATTTTGTATATCTTCCCATTACTATAATTCACCATTCTTAACTATTAATATATATCATTTACTGTTTAAATACTTCTCAACTTTCCACAAACATAAGACTAAAACTACTATCTGCTCCGTGTAAATCTACGGTTTTACCAAAACTATCAACATATTTGAAATGAAGACGACGCAAATGACGCATACTAACATCATTGGCATCGTTTAACAGAACCTGATTATCATAGATTACATTTCCAAACCCAGCAGTAATAGGAATTTTACGAAGGACACGAGCAACTCCATAAGGTGCTAATTGGTTTCCATTTGTTAAACTATCACTGGTTAAGTAAATATTTTTCATTGGTAATAAATTAACAAAACCACTAACGAAAGGGTCAGGTGCAAAATTGATTTTTTCAACAGTGTTTCCTATAACATTGTTAATGGGCATTGTGTGACTTCTGTCATAATCAATACTAAAACCGTAGTTAGTTTGCAATTCTTTATCCGTATGAATTACGAAAAAGTAAGAAACATAATTAACAGTTATAGTTATAGTATTTGTTTTTAATGAATAACTACAACTAAAAAAGTCGCTATTTCCATCAGTTCCATTAGTAGCAGTATTCAATTTATTTTGTAATTCGGTTGCTAATTCACTACCTACATAACTACCTTTATCTGGTGCTACAATAAAATAATATACTGGCGCTCCTGTTAATATTCCTCCTAATGTTAAATATAATCTATTATTTACATTTTCTTCAATCGGATAAATAGTATTAGGTAGTGATAGTTCGTGAACATATAGTTTTGTATTTGCTCCTGTTTCTTGTGTTTCTGGTAAATCTATAACAAAGTCAGAAGTGCTCAAACTTTCATTTAGATTTCTATGTCGTGTATCAATATATATTTTACGAAAGTTCATTATATTAATTAATTAGATAAAAAATATCAATATTAATATAATGAAAAATAAATACAGTTTTTATGATAATAAAAACGCTACGGAGTACAGGTATTATTTAAAAGAAGGTAATTTAAAATCGTATAATCCACTTCATCAAGGGCATAGTGAAATGTATAGAAAAAAATTAATGAAATTCAACAAGAAAAGTCATTATTCAAACCTAAATATAATAATAATTTATCCGACGCAGAAGGATTAAACAAAGCTTATACAAATGGTAAAGGTTTCTTTATTGATGGCAATAAATTATATGTTGCTGGGACATTTGGTAAGTCTAATATTAAATCAAATATTAATGATATTTTAAGTGATATAGGATTACCATTAAACCTTACAAGATATTCAGAACGTTATAAAGATGTATCAGAAGTGTTGAATGATAATATGAATATAGATACAGTTGTTTCTCACAGTTTAGGTTCGTCAATAAGTTCAGAATATATAAAAAATCATCCTAATAATAATATTAAACATTTGACAACTTACGGTGCTCCGTTTGTATCTTGGTCATCTAAAAATAATGATAGCTATACTAATTTTAGAAGCGGGGGCGATGTAGTGTCATTACTTGACCGTGGTAGTATTCAAACAAGAACCAAGACTTATAACCCATTAGTAAATCATCAATATACAAATTTTCAAGACCAAGGAAAAGAACCAACTGTAGGTGGAGACCCGGTTAGACTTGTAATGTAATTATTTATATAAATTGTTATATAAGAATGCCTAATAATGACATTAAAAATACTATAAATCCTAAAAAGAAAATCAGTTATGATGATATTAAGAAAATAGTAGAAGATGAACGCGAACCGAATTATAAGATTGAACATAATAATATTAAAATAAATCTAAAAAACTTTTAACTAAAAAATCTACACAAAATGATTTAGTAGATTATTCACACTTTAAAATAAATTAATTTAATAATAGAATAATATAAAATTTTCTATTATTAAATATATAAAGATGGAAAATTTGGAAATAGAAGATGTCTTAGTTGAAAAGAATTTAAGATTTAAATTAAAAAGGTCAGGTTCTTATGTTCGTTCAAAAGAAAGTAAAAACTTTTATCCTTCATCAGTTTCTACTTATACCGCTGATACAAATTCTGTAATTAGATTTAATATTACAGGACCGGCAAATCAATGGCTTTCGCTTCCTTCACTATTATTAGGATTTTCATTAGAAAATACTGACACAAGCGCTAATGCTAATGCTGAACTTCGCCCAATTTCAACTGGTGCTTTCTTTTCAAGAGTGCGTGTAATGATGGGAGATGTAATAGTATGTGATTTGAATTCTACATCACGCGCTGATGCTATGAAAGATTTACTTAAAACATCAGAAGCAAAAAGAGCAGATGAAGTTTTAGGTTTTGGAAATTCGTTTAATAATAACGATGTTAGATATCTAACTTATACTCAATTAGCAACGAACCCAGACGCTAATAATGTTGCAAGTGTCACGAGCTCCAAGTAATAAAAGAGGCGTTGCAAAAGGTAAAAGTGCTAATGTATTTTATGATATGAATTTGAAATGCTTTAAGACTTGTGAAAACTGGATACCTTTATCTTATTGTCCTATAACCATAGAATTATATTTAGTGAATGATGCTACATTACCAATTATTGCTCAAGGTGCTACGGCTGATTTCACGGCTACAAATACTTCTAACAGCTGGGCAATAAAAAAAGCCAATTTTCAAAGGAAATGTTTATTCTCTTGATGTTAGTTTATACGCAGAATATGCCAAAATATTAGAAAGTGGTTCTCTTCCAATTACTTTTGAGACTGAAACAATGCAAGAACAAACCACATCAGCATCTACTGAAATCTTTACAACAATCGTTAGGAATGTATCTAAACTAAATAAAATGTTTATTTCATTTTCTATCACAACGAGTACAGGTTATGTAGGAGGATTTGATGAAACTCTTAAGGAATACAACTCACTATATCATCCATTAGCGCATCAGGGTAGTGCTGTTGATGCTGGATATTATGACCCTATATATGATTTAACTGCTTCATTGGTGGTTGGTAATCAAGTCATCCCTTCGCAAGAAATTCAGGGTGTGCGTGAAGCATATGTCCATTTAATGCATTGTGCTGACAATCCATTATTGGTTAGAAGCGAGGACTATAAAACACAAGCATTTATGCTCGGATTCAATCTTCAAAAGTTAGAGAGTGCTAATTATACTGGAATGAACCTTAAAAATAATTCAAATATGGTGGTCAAAATTCGCCCCCTCGATGGGACTACTTTATACACAAGTAATTTTATGCCGACACGGATGTATGTAATGCTAATACACGAGTGTATTTTAGAGATACGTAGCAATAGTGTAACCTTTTATGATTAATTTGAAAATATGATATTATTAATTTTCTAATTAATAATATAATATTATGAGCAAAAACTTAATGAATACCTTTGATATTACCGCGAATAGAATTAGGCAAGTAAAAGGCGGAGCAGTCAATGATATAGAAGACCTTTACGCGAGTAAATCCGACATCCAAACAGTATTAGATAGTAAAGCAGACCAAGCCAACACTTACACAAAGCAACAAATAGACGCTAATTTTTATGATATAACTGAAACATATGACAAAACAGAAATTAATGTATTATCAAATAATATTAGTTCAAATACATTTTTAAAAGGTAATCTGACAATAACTTCAAATACAAATTTTAATAATATTTCATCAAATACAAATTTAATAAATAATTTAAATTCTACTATGACATCTAATTTTAATAATATTTCATCAAATTCACATTTAATAAATAATTTAACTTCCACTATAACATCTAATTTTAATAATATTTCATCAAATACAAATTTAATCAATATAAATTTTAATAATATTAGTTCTAACTCTAATTTAATAAATAATTTAAATTCTACTAAAACATCTAATTTTAATGATATTAGTTCTAATTTAATAACAGGATTAAATAGCACAGTAAATTCACATATTATAGCAATATCAGATTTACAGAATGGTGGTTCATTTAATGAAACAGATTACTATAATACAATAACAACTAATAATTTATTATCAGAAAAGTTAGATACATCAGTATTAAATAATACATTAATACATAATATAACGACTACTTCAACTTTCAAAATAGCAAATTTTGGAAATTATAATAATTTCTTTGAAATGTAAAATAATTATTTTGATAGTTATGTTTATGGAAGTTTGACTGGTTCAACAATGTTTTTAAACCAGCGAGGTTTTGGAGATGTAGAAATTAATAATTCTTCAACTTTTCAAAATGATAAAATAATATTAAATCATAATACCACAATATTAAGTAATTTACAAGTATCCGGCTTATTTTCTTGTTCATCTATTTTAGATATAACTGGTTCTGATGCTCGTTATGTTTTACAAAGTGATGGATTAAGTGGATTAATAACAGGTAATACAAACACAATTAATTCAATAATTACTAGCAATAATTCACAGGATATATCATTAAGTCAAAAATTAGACAAACTGGATACTAACGCTCAATCAATAGCAGGTGCTATTAATTTTAGTGATAATGCAACTTTACACAGTGATTTAAATATGCTGACTACTGGTTCTATAATATGTAATAAATTCAGCACTACACCTTCACCTAATTTAGGATTACAAATGACTTTTCAAATGTTTAATCGTGAATTTAATATTAATAGAGATGGTAGAATGTGGATGAGTAGCGCAGGAGGTCAATGGGAAACTCAAATCGGAGATGCTAATGTTGGTCGTGTGTGGGTTAAAGATAGGTTTCGTTTAGGTGCTGTTGGTGTTAATGGTTATGTTTTAAATTGTGCTGGACAAGCGAGATTTACAGGCGCTGCTCAGTTTGTAGGGACTAACAGCGCAATAAGTCTTAATAATGGTTCATATTTGAATTTTAATAACAATGGTTCAATACGAAGATATACACCTGATGCTATAGAAGGTTTATATATGGCTCATAATAATTTTGTTGCCGTTAGTGTTGGTGATGTTAGTAATGCTTCTAACCAATATATGATGTGTGATGGATTAGTGAATAAAACTATTTTTAGTAAGCCTATTGATGTGTTAGGTAATATTTATACGAATGCTGATGTTAATTGTGATAATATTAATATTGCTACGGACGGTAAATTAACAATTGATACAAATTGTGAATTATATAGGTATGTTAGTGCTTTTTCATCTTTTGATATGAGAAATACTGATGCTAATTCTTCAATTAGGTTCATTTGTGGAGACCCTGCTATTCATTCTAACATAGTTGGAGCAGTTACTATTACTACCGGATGGACTTTTAATACAAGCACTGTTGATGTAATGGGTAATTTATTTGCTGATGATGTTTATGTTAAAACTAATGGAGCATTAAGAAGCAATCATATAGCACCTAATGGTGGAACATTAGTAACCGTTGATACGAATCTCGCAGTTCAAAATGCATATTTAGCAACTAATGCCATTCAATCATTTGATTTAACAACGGTTTCATTTTTGAATGATATTTCAATGACAACTGGAACTGATATTTTAATGGGAACAAGTGAAATATCAACTTATTATGATGGAACTAATTTATCTACAATTGATGTTAAATTTAATACAACCAATACAGCATTCAGAGTAATTGATAATGCAACAGTATTTTCAACATTATTATCTATTGATAAAACATTTGGGACAGGAGTAAATACTGGAAGCTTTACAAATAATGCTACATCAACATTTAATGAAAATTTAACGGTTGCAGGAACGAAAAAAATGTTATGTATTTTAATTGAACCATCAACAGGAACAAATATAGATTTAACAGCATCAACCGCAACCATTAACGGAACGTTTGTGGACTCATCTGATTCACGATTGAAATATGACATAGACAATATCAAAACTAATTGTATGAATGTTATTAAGAAATTTAAACCGAAGAAGTTTAAAAGACACGATAGAAACGATGGTGGTAAAAATCATATAGGATATATCGCAGACGAAGTGTTAAAAGCAATTCCGAAAGAAGTTGAAAATGTAGTGAGTAAAGATAATGAGTATTTAGGATTGAATTATTTGGTTTTACCCGTGTTGGTTCATAAGGCAGTATTAGAGTTAAATGATAAAGTAGATAAACTTGAAAAAGAAATTAAGGAAATGAAAAACGAAAAATCTAAATAATAATATATAATGGGTATTGGTCAAAGCAAAAACGATGAAAACAACAGTATGGAAGACATTAAGAATTTAAGAGTAGATGAAAAAACAAGAGCAGATACTTTAATCATTAAATCTATTCAAGAATGTGTGGCACGAATAGAAAGATTAGAAAAAGAAAAATCGGACAAACTAATATATAAATTACCGGTTCAGATTTGTAATTATTCATTAATTTAAGTTAATAATATTAAAAAATATTAATATTATAAATTATTGTTCTGGGGATGTTTATATATTAATTTGTTATTCGTAAATAATGTGTAAAATTTTTGAGAAACATTTTATCAGGGTCTTTTTGTAAAAGGTCTATAAATAAGAACCAATGTGGTTCATTTGTTGCTTCTTCATATAAATCATAAATTACTTTTTTTACTTTCTTGTAAATTACCTTTTCTAACAACAGCCGAGAATTCTTCTTGTAAAATTTCAATCTCACGGAAGTTTCTAACTTTATAAATGAATAAATGTGTAGCATTAACTCTAATAATTCTTGGAACTGTAACCATTTGCTGTAACGATGTTATTACATTTATCCCTTGATGTCTACCCCTCACGTATAATTGATTAAGTAACTTATTATGCCTTGAAACTTTGGGGTCATCACTTATATCATCCAAAATGCATAATATATTAAAAAGTTTAGTCATTTTCTGTTTTTTACAATATTCTGTAATCTTATGCTGTGTATCAATAACTTTTTGTAAATCTTCGCTATGGAATTCATCAAAAAAACACGGTTCTTTCTCGGTATCAATTTTCATTTCTTCTGTTATATATTTCTTTACTGGTAACCAAATACTATCAACGTGAATACTGGGTGACCATATAAATATACGGTCGTGAACTCCTCGGTATATATCTAAAATAAAATTTACTAACAGACATGATTTGCCAGACCCTGACGGTCCCACAATCATAGCGCGGTATGGCACTTGTGGCACATGTTCATATTTACTTTGTTTAAAAGTGTATTTTATTTCATTGATTGGTTTAACTTCAGGCATAATAAAAATAATATTATAAATACTTATAAAAAAATAATTATATTAATAACTGAATGGAACATCTTTTCAAGATACGATTTAGGGGATGTATCTTGAAATGGAACAGGCTTCAACCATAAGCATTGAAGATAATTAGTTTGAATTAGCTTGAACCTCGCTTGTGTTGTCCAGTCCGAAGAAACCCCATTGCTGAGCCCCGAGTATTCTAATAATAAGATTAATTCAACTAATTTGTCTTATTATTTTATATTGATAGGACTTATTCAGATTATATCAATATAATAGATGAAGTTGAGAAAATAGAACAAGTTGTAATAACTGACAATAAAATTAAAAAATGTTGTTATTATTCATTAGAATTAATTAAGTTAGGAATTCAATATATCAAAAATAAAAATGTAAATATTAATATAAATGGGAAGAAAGAAAAACAAAAAGAATAAGTCAGAAACAACGGTTTCATCAACAGATGAAGACAGTGAAGAAGTTGTTAGTAAAACAGCAGTTATCAATTTCCCTTGACCAATGTGTCAAGAGATGTTAGAAATGAAAAACGAATTAGAAATACAAAAGAAGGGAAATTGTAAATGCTCGTGTGTCCCTATCGGTTTTAAGATAAGTAAAACTGATAAGAAAATTAATATTGATAAAAGTAAAGACGGTGATATCAATTTAGAAACAAATGCACATAATATTGCTATATGCTTTGGGAGGAATGTCACCCCATCCGATAATGGCAAGAATGAAACACAGGAAACCATACGAGAAATGATGAAAAAGTAATATATAAAGAGTAGATTTAACACCACGTTAAACGCATAAATAAATAAATAAATATATATATATAAATATATATATGTCAGATAGTGATAATGTGTCATTAAGTGAGTTGATAAAGAAGGTGAATATGTTAAATAAGAATATCAAGGCATTAACAGATTTAACAACAGCAATTGATGAAAAGTTTCAAGCCAACATAGCAGATAATGTTGATGAGAAGGAAAAGATTGATAATATTTGTCAAAAGAAAGGCTTGGGCAGGCCAGCTGGGAGTTTTGATGATAAAAGAAAGAAATACTGTGAAATGATTAACGACAATAAAATCAAGATGCCAAGACAAGAAACCATTGAATATTACAAGCTGGTTAAGGATGCGAACGGTAAATATTCATTAGATTAATTTCTAAATAACTTTAATAAATGAATTTATTAGAATTATTTAGCGGAACAGGCTCAGTTGGAACGGTTGCGAGAGATTTAGGTTTTAATGTTATTTCAGTAGATTTGAAAAATGCTAATATTAATTGTGATATTTTGGAATGGGATTATAAACAATTTGACAGAAACCATTTTGATTTTATTTGGAGCAGTCCCCCATGCACCGAATACAGCAGAGCAAAAACGACAGGAATAAGGAAAATTGAATATGCTAATAGCATTGTATTAAAAACCATTGAAATTATCAAATATTTCAACCCTAAATATTATGTAATTGAAAATCCACAAACCGGATTATTAAAAACTCAGGAATTTATGAATGAGTTTAAGTTTAAGGATGTTGATTATTGTAAATATGGTTTTAAATACAGGAAACGAACTAGGCTCTGGACTAACATTAAAACATGGACACCGAGACCATTATGTAATAAGGACTGTGGCAACATCAGGAATAACAAACATATTGAAACTGCTCAACGGCTTCCATCAAAAACCAAGGCAGAATGGGGGGATAATTTTGTAATACATAAACAGGAAGATTTATATAAAATACCATCAGATTTAATTAGTGAGATTTTGACGAGTTTGACGGATTAAGGAATTTGAGTTGGGGTTGGAGCTCAACGGGGGTATGAAAAACAAAGCTTTCGGTATGTGAGCTATTTGTAGTGGTCCCGATAGCTGTTAACAATTCATGGGTGAGCTATTTGTAGTGGTCCCGAAAGCTGTTAACAATTCATGGGTGAGCTATTTGTAGTGGTCCCGATAGCTTCAATTCCTTTCTTTTTCCTCATCAAAGAACATGATGATGTAGACGTAGCGCGGCACAGGCGGATGATACCCAAAAATTGGGGTTTTGGAATGTTTCGTTGATTGGTTGTTTTGGAATGTTCTGTGTTCTGTTCCTTGTTTGGTTTTTTGGTTATGCTCTTTGTTGTTGGGGGTTTTTGGATAAGGGGGCTTCAACCCACTTCGGTAAGCATTTTGCCTAAAAACGGTTTAAAGGGTTGGTGGCTTATTATATTAGAAGATTATGGATAAGAAACATTGCTCGGGTTGTCAAAGAGATAAGAATTACAATTTATTTTCAAATAATTGTAAAACTTGCGATAAATGCCGTGAAAAGCAAAGAAGGAAGTCAGAAATAAAGAAATTGAAAAGAGAAGCGATGAAGAAAGAAACAGTAGCAGATGAAGGGGAAAAACAATGTTGTTCTCATTGCCGAGTTCATAGAAAGATTGAATTATTTTCAGATAATCATAAAACTTGTGATAAGTGCCGAGACAAGCAAATAGTATATTCAAAAACATACCGAGACAACCATAAGGAAGAAATACGAGAAATAGACAAAGAATACGGACAGAGAGAATATCATTGTTCTGTATGTGATTGTGAGATTAAATTAAAGCACAAGGCACGGCACGAACGAGCAAGGAAGCACATAGAAAATTTAGAAAAGAATGAGGTTAAGGATGTATGAAATGGTTTAAGTTATTTTATAAAATGAATAACTTAAAACATTTTGATTATGAGGTTGGTTAGGCACGTGTGATGAAACTTATATGGGTTTTGATATGGGAGATTGGTATGAAATTTTACAAAATCTTGGGGGGCGGGTCTGACTGATGGGCAGAGAAGTAGGTTGTAGGCTTCCCTCTTGCTGAAAGGGGGGAAAGGATCTCAACAGGGAGAGGGGGGAAAACATCTTAGGGAGGAAAAGGGAAAAAACAGAGGGAGAAAAGGCCTTAGGGCGGAAAGGGGGAATGGATCTCAACAAAGAAAGGGGGGCAAAAATCTCAGAGGGGAAGGGGGCAAGGGGACAATTCCAAAGGGGCGCAAATAAGAAAGCAGGCCTGTAATGTCGGCGGCCTGAGCCGGAGGCGTTAAAATTGGGTCTAAATACTGTATTGAGAAGGTTGAATTCGGCACCATTTGCACGGGCAAGCTTCAATGCTGAATATCCCTCGTTGTCCGGAGTCAGGGTGCTGGACAGAGCTTTCCTGGGCAATTGTGATGATTGAATCTTGGAAAGATGGTTTCCCTTTTTGTTCCAGGGATACCTAGATTGCCTTTGTTGGTCCTGTGTCTGTAATTTCCCGGCCATCTGCCATGTCTACATCTTGCTTGGGACGCTTTCTTTCTCTGATTGTTGTAATGGAATCCCTCGAATCCAAAAGCAGTAAACTGGCTTCCTACACTATACAATAGTCTTAAGCTGACTCTACGGCCTTTTTCTGCAGTCAAGGCTTTGGAGAAAGCTTTCCTGAACAATTGTGAATCTTGAATCCAGAAAATATGTGTGCAAGAGGCCGTGTTGTTTTTTTGCCCACAGAAACTTGCTCAGAGAACTTGCGGCAGAGAAACGTGCGCAACATAATTGCACGGAAAACAGCTTATTCTGTACCAAAAAAACTCGCGGCTAATTTGGCGCGCAGGCAGAATACTGCCTACAAAAGAGTAAATTATGCTGTCTGGCGACCAGCCTTCTAGTTGCTTCTTGTGCAAGAAGTACCTATTCTTTCTTGGGTGGGTCCAGTTTCTATGAGTTCGAGGCTTTTTGCATTTCTACATGTTGATACACCTTGCTTGGAATATTTGTTTTTCTTGAAATTGTGTAACGGAATTGCTCTCTGTCCTAAACTAGATGACATGGAAATGATGGACTGCAAACTGCATAAAGTTTGCTGCACCTACTGCAAAAACCATCAAACTATACAGCCTGCTCGCTCAAATCAAGCAAAACACGGACACGGGAGCAGAGGTATAATATTGCTACGGTGTATAAATATAAATAGATGTATATATATATATACATATACACAGAGTGTGGGACGCTGTGGAGGGCCGCGTCTTTCCAAAAATATGTTTTCATGACAACAACAGTTCTTTTTCATGTAGCGCAGAGCATTTCAGTTGTCCATTGTTGTTCTTTCTTGGACCATATGAGATCCACTTGGCAGAAATTGTGTTGGTGAGTCCTGGAGGGTGCCAGTAGGAGAAGTCTTACCTCCAGCCATTTCAGCCATTGCACGCCACTAGATTGCATAGGAGCTAGAGGACGCATCCTGATGTTGTAAAAGGCAATCCACACTTGCAGGCTTGGCTCCTCACATTTCCTGGTCCACCGGCCTTCGGACCAGGAATCTGTAGTAAATTCAGCTTGTCATGTGGGGAAAACTTGGCTGCTAGCCCCCTGGCCAACGGAAAAATTCCAGCCCCGAGCTCAGATAGCAGCATGGCAGCCTATGGCAGGTGTATTTCATTCACGATTGTAATACACATGTACATTAAAAATGCATATACAATTTGGTTCTTTCAACTTGCAGAAAATGTTCTAAGTATGTTTGATTTCTGCCAGTCTCTCTCACTCTCTCTCTCTCTAACTATCTTCGGGCCGAGCCTCCTTGAGTTGGAGCGTTCAACCAAACCACTGAGTCGGGCTCAGCGTACTGCCGGCTCCCAACCAGAAGTGCCAAAAGGCCTTAATTTGCCTGTCTCTCTGTCTTATATATGTGTCTCTCTCTCTCTCTCTCTGCTGTCTGTCTGTCTGTCTGTCTGTCTGTCTGTCTGTCTGTCTGTCTGTCTGTCTGTCTGTCTGTCTGTCTGTCTGTCTGTCTGTCTGTCTGTCTGTCTGTCTGTCTGTCTGTCTGTCTGTCTGTCTGTCTGTCTGCTTGTCTATCTTTAGATTTTCTGTTGTTTGTCTTTGTTTGTTTGTTTCTTCGTTTCCTTCTGGGTTTCTTTGCTATAGTCACGCAAAGTGGAAATCCAAGAGCACCCCGCTGTCATTTCATAGCCGCTCCTTGGTGCTACTTGCTGCGTTGCACCAAGAAACAAACCGCTCAAGAAAATGATTGCCCCAAGGAGGGTGCAGGTTGGATAGTTGTTTGCTCGCCTGCTATATAAGTTTTTGCGCGCAACTAGTTTGCATGACTGGTGGCAATGAACGGGCGGCTGCCCACTTGGGATCACCCCTCACATGTCCTGATATCTGTTGGGCATATGAAGCACTAGCCTATGGTAGGGTTTGGGAGGGGGTAAGAAAATGACTTTGTTCTCCATAGGTCATCAAGCAATTTCTGGTACGCAGATCGTCTTATGGTCAACCAACATACAACATTAGCAAGTAGTGGAACAGGGAAAAGCCTGCGCTCCATGAACACGTTTGTTCTAATGAAAAACACGTACTAACACTCCATGTCTGGCGCCTGCAAAACTCTCCATTAACCAATGGCAAGCTGGCAGCCTGATGACACTGCTGCATGTTGGTGTCACCTATGGCAGATGTAGTTGAATGTCAAGGCCACTTACGCAAACATGCTCTATCCTATCCTACCTTCTTGAGATACAATAGAGTGTGATGCAGAAGACCAGCCAACTGGCAGCACCAACTTCAGCTGCAAACTTGGGATTGGCGTGCCTCACCCCTCACTAATATCTGTTGGATGAATGAAGTATGGGAGACTAAGAGATTGACTTTTTTCCATAGGTCGTCAAGCAACTTCTGCTAAGCAGGTCTCTTATGGTCACCCAAAAAAGACATTAACCAACAGGGCGTCAAAGAGAACTTTGCAAACAGCGGCTAAGCCAACTAAAAGCGATCCTGAACAACCTACTGCCCCAGTGATCCTGGGCTGAGTTTGGGGCGGGCCTGTTGGGGCCTGGGGGCCTGGGGTCTGGGCCCTGGCGAGGGGGGGGGGGGGAAGTGGCAGGGAATAATGCGAATGCGACCGAGCTCCTTGTAACGTCAATCTCTGATTGATTTTTCAAATGCTTGAAGTATTTACCATATTTTGAAATAAGTATGTCCAAGAATATGTTCCAATTTGTTTTCTGTTTCTTTTCCATTTTTTGTCCATGTCCTTTTCATTCCCTTTCACTTATTTTCTATGTCCTGTCCATTTGTTTGCATTTGTCCATTGCTATACAGTATATTTACATGTCCTCTCCATTCTTCCAAGTTCTTTCCATTCCTTTCAATGTCATTCCAATTCCACTTCTTTCCATTTCTTTGAAGGCTTTTTGATCTTATTCCAACTCCTTTCCATTTCCGTACGTCCCTTGCCATTCCTAGCTAGAAATGCCCAAGGCCAGGCGGAGCCGAAAAGTCTTGTTTCGCAATTTCACGCGTGAAGAAACTAGTAGCGCCGGATTTCCTTTCAATTCTTGCAATTGTCCTTTCGTTTCTTGCCTTCCGTGTGCATTCCTTGGCATTCCAAGCTAGAAGCGCCCAAGGCCAGCCAGGGTCAAGAAAGTACTCATTTCGCAATTTCCAGCTTAAAGAATTTGATGGTATTCCCTTTTCGTTTTCTGCTCATTCTCATTCCTAGCTAATGAGAGGGCCGGAGAGCTCTAGTTTCGCAATTTCTCGAAGAAGTTAACATCACCGGGTTTCCTCTCCATGTCTTTTCCATGTCCTTTTCACTTCTTTGTGTTTCCCTTCTTTCATTTGTTTGCTCATTTCCTCTCCCTTCCTCTTCCAGTTGCTCATTCCTCGCCATTTCCTCTCCATGTTCTTTCAATGTCCTTTCCATTCCTTTCCGTGTCCCCTTGATATTTCCCTTCCATTTCCTTTCCGCTTCTCGCAGTAATGACAACATGTAATTCTAGAATTTGGAAATTACGTATATCGTTCCATTTCTGTTTACCTTGCAATCCAGATAGCAGTTTGCAAGTGAGAATAAAAAAAGGAAAAAGACATAAGAAATCAAGATAGACGTGAAACAAGCAAATAGAAAGAGTGTTAAACGTAACACGATATTATTTCGATAGTCCAAGAAATGAAGAAATGAAGAAATGCACAGATAGCAAAAGAGAAAGGAAAGGATGATCAAATCCAAGAGTTAGACAATAATGCTAAGGTGTTCGTTGGAAACAAGCAAATGGAAATAAGAAGGGGAATAAAGAAAGAGAGGCTCCACCTATCCTTTCCGTTCCTTTACATTCCAAGCTAGAAGTGCCCAATGCCAGCTGGGGCCGAGAAAATGCCCATTTCACAATGTCCCGAGTAAAGATTGTGATGGCGCCGGGGTTTCTTTCCATTTTCTGTCCAATTCCCATTGCCAATGCCCTTTCCATTTTCTGTCCATTCCTTCCCATTCCTATTTCGCAACTTCAAGCGTGAAGAAGTTAACAGTGCCGGGTTTCCTTTCCATGACTTCTCCGTTTCCATTTCCCTCCTTTGCAGTTCCCTTCCTTGTATTTGTTTTATTCATTTCCTCTCCTTTGATTTCAGTTTTTCCATTCCTTTCCATGTCCCTTCCATACCTTTCCACGTCCCTCCAATATGTCCCTTCCATTTCCGTTTCGCTTCTTGCCATGATGGCAGCCTCTAGCTCTAGAATTTGGACATGGTGGGTGTCTGTCCATTTCGCTTTACCTCGCAAGCAATAATTACTTGTGGGAGAGAGCAGATTAGAAACAAGACGATGATACATGATGATCATAAGAGCAATAGATATAAACAAGCACGATATAATCTTAATAAACTAGAGAAAGATAAATTGCGAAACTATATGAAATAAAACAATGAATGACATGGTTGTAGTGTAAGGTTGCTGAACATAGTCTGATAATATTTCTATAGTCTAAGAAATGAAGAAAGATCCAGGAAACAAAAGAGAAAGAAAAGGAAAGGACGATCGAATCCAAGAGTTAGACAATGCTAAGGTGTTCGCTAGAAAACAAGCAAACGGAAATAAGAAGGGAGATGAAGGAAGAGAGGCCCGACCTATCCTTTCCATTCCAAGTCTGAAGGTGCACAAGGCCAGCTGGGGCCGAGACATTTCATACACAAAGAACTTGACTGCGGTTCTTTTCCATGTCCTTGTCGTTTCTTGCCAGAATGACAGAATATGTTTCTGCAATTTGGACATGATGTGTATCTGTTCATTTCTTTTTACCTTGCAGTCAAGAATTACTGATGGGAGATAACAGATTAGAAACAAGACAACTGCAAATAATGGTACGGTTGAAGCCCTAAATATTGCAAGTGCGGAGCAGACCCACAGAGGGCACGGTCCACTCAAAAAGGCGCTGCGACATGACATCTGCGGCCCCCCCTCCCCTGATACAATATTGAACTTGCAATATATAGGTCTTTGGAAGACGGGTTACGCGCTTGGCTTCAACATTGTAACTGGGGGGAGCGGGGTCCGCACACAGCGGGCGACGCCACAGTGCTTTGGTGGCACTTGCAATAATTGGGGCTTCCACTGCAATAAGGGAAACAGATATAAGAAAACAAGATAGACACATATCTAAAATAGAAGTATGCAAAATTTAACACATGTAAAATAGAACGACAAATGGAAGTAGATAATAACCACGTGTGTAATAATCTGATAATAATTCTAACGCCTCAGATCACAAAAGAGAAAGGACCGGATAATAAAAACCAAGAGTTAGACAATATTGCTAAGGATTTCGCTAGAGCTCAAGTAATTGGTGCTCCATTTCTTTACATTCCACGCTAGAAGTGCACAAGGCTAGCTTTGGCCGAGAAAGTGCTCATGTTGCAATTCACCACATTGAAAATGATGATGACGATGATGATGATGAAGATGATGATGATGATGATGATGATGATGATGATGATGATGGTGATGATGATAATGAACATGATGATGGTAAACATGATGTTGGAAATGATAAAAATGATGATGAAAGTGAGGACAAAGATAGTGATGATGATGATGATGATGATGATGATGATGATGATGATGATGATGATGACAATAAACATGATGGTAACCATGATGATGAAAATGATGATGATGATGATGATGATGATGATGACGATGATGATCAGGTGGCCAGGCTGGACCCCCTGGATTTTTCCTTTTTTTCATTTGTTTTCATTTTTTCAATTCTTCGGCCAGATTTGAACAAATTGAAACAATTGGAAAAACAAACGTAGGCTTTTGGACTTTTCATGTTGTTCATTTTTTCCAATTCTGGACAAAAAATTGAAAAAATGAGACATGATGAAAAAATGAAAAATATGAAGAACAAAATGAAAAACATGAAAAAAAATCGTAGTCGTGGATTTCCCATTTTACTCATTTTCTTAAATTCTGGCCAAAAAAAAACGGAAATATGTAAAAAACAAAATAAAAAACTGAAAAATCCAGGGGGTCTGGGAAGGGCTCGGACGATGATGATGATGATGATGATGATGATGATGATAAAAATGATGATGATGATGATGATGATGATGATGATGATGATAAACATGATGATAAACATGATGATGAAAATGATGATGATGATGATGATGATGATGATGATGATGACGATGATGATCAGGTGGCCAGGCTGGACCCCCTGGATTTTTCCTTTTTTTCATTTGTTTTCATTTTTTCAATTCTTCGGCCAGATTTGAACAAATTGAAACAATTGGAAAAACAAACGTAGGCTTTTGGACTTTTCATGTTGTTCATTTTTTCCAATTCTGGACAAAAAATTGAAAAAATGAGACATGATGAAAAAATGAAAAATATGAAGAACAAAATGAAAAACATGAAAAAAAATCGTAGTCGTGGATTTCCCATTTTACTCATTTTCTTAAATTCTGGCCAAAAAAAAACGGAAATATGTAAAAAACAAAATAAAAAACTGAAAAATCCAGGGGGTCTGGGAAGGGCTCGGACGATGATGATGATGATGATGATGATGATGATGATGATGATAAAAATGATGATGATGATGATGATGATGATGATAAACATGATGATAAACATGATGATGAAAATGATGATGATGATGATGATGATGATGATGATGATGATGATGATGACGATGATGATCAGGTGGCCAGGCTGGACCCCCTGGATTTTTCCATTTTTTCATTTGTTTTCATTTTTTCAATTCTTCGGCCAGATTTGAACAAATTGAAACAATTGGAAAAACAAACGTAGGCTTTTGGACTTTTCATGTTGTTCATTTTTTTCCAATTCTGGACAAAAAATTGAAAAAATGAGACATGATGAAAAAATGAAAAATATGAAGAAAAAAATGAAAAACATGAAAAAAAATCGTAGTCGTGGACTTCCCATTTTACTCATTTTCTTAAATTCTGGCCAAAAAAAAACGGAAATATGTAAAAAACAAAATAAAAAACTGAAAAATTCAGGGGGTCTGGGAAGGGCTCGGACGATGATGATGATGATGATGATGATGATGAGCATGATGATGATAAACATGATGATGAAAATGATGATGAAAATGATGATGAAAGTGATGTTAAAAATGATGATGAAAATGATGATAAACATGATGACACAAATGATGATAACAAATGATGATGATGATGATCAGGTGGCCAGACTGACCCCCTGGAATTTTGAATGCTTTCAATGTCTTCATTGTTTTCATTTTTTCAATTTCGACCAGAATTGAAAAAAGCTTAAAAAAAATGAAAAACCATCGTAGTCTTGGATGTTTCAATTTGTTCAATGTTTTCATTGTTTTGGCCAGAATTGAAAAAAATGAAGAAGAAAAAAGACGTAGTCTTGGTTGTTTCATTTTTCTTACATGTTTTGCGCCAAAAAAACAATGAAAAATGAAAATAATGTGAAAACAATGAAAATCCAGGGGGTCTGGGAAGGGCTCGGTGATGATGATGATGATGATGATGATGATGATGATGATGATGATGAAAATGATGAAAATGATGATGAAATGCTGATGATGATAATGATGATGACGACGATGATGATGATGATGATCAAATGATGATAAAAATGATGATGAACCTGATGATGAACATGATGATGATGATGATGATGATGATGATGATGATGAAAATGATGAAAATGATGATGAAATGCTGATGATGATAATGATGATGACGACGATGATGATGATGATGATCAAATGATGATAAAAATGATGATGAACCTGATGATGAACATGATGATGATGATGATGATGATGATGATGATGATGAAAATGATGAAAATGATGATGAAATGCTGATGATGATAATGATGATGACGACGATGATGATGATGATGATCAAATGATGATAAAAATGATGATGAACCTGATGATGAACATGATGATCAAAATGCATTATATAAAAAAAAAAAAAAAAAAAAAAAAAAAAAAAAAAAAAACGGTCACATGATACATACTATTCCCTCTCACGGGGGGGGGGGGGGAAGGGGGGAGGGGGCGCGGAAAAAAAGAAACGGAGGCCTCCACAACGCCCCTTCTGTGTATATATATATATACATATATATATATATATGTATGCACTATGTACATCATATGTCTACACATGTACATAAATACACAAAACACGTACGATGTATGCTTGTCTCTATCTATGTGTGTTGAGTGTTACCCCATGATCAAAACGCTGCTACCTGTCCACTAGTGAGTCCGTCAGGCTTTTTAGTTGCAAAGTTCACGAGTTCCCATAGCCCCAAATTGACCATAGACGTTCGGTGTGAACGCGGAAGATGTTCCATGAGTCGCATTCAGTTTTGAACCAGCATCGCTTTTCTTTGGAAGACGCACGCCTTCAAAACGATCGAGCCCATTCCAGAAAGAAGCGGCGTGGTATGCAACTGGAAGGTGTTTTTTGCTTTTGACTGCGCTTGCTGAGGGACCCGTCCAGGTCGCAGGGCCAGCACAAGCAAGCGATGGGGTCTTCCGGGGCGGCTCTGGTCAGGTTCCGGGGTTCTGCAAAGTTTCCCCGACATTTCTGTGAGGGTTTTGCGAGGGTTCTGCGAGGGGCTCCGCATGGTCTAAAACCGGGCTCCGCGAGTCCACAGGGCGGTTAGAACCCATTCGGGTGTGGAACTGTTGGGGATATCACATGAGCTTTTTTACCTGGACGAGTTTCTTTTGCCCGTCCTGGTTTGCCCGGAAACAGGATGGGTTGGACGGGCTGCAATTTCTTGCCCGTCCTAGTTTATGTGGAAAACAGGAGGTTGGACGTCGTTGTCCTGACTTGCCTGCGAAACAGGATGCGGGAGAGGTGGCAAGAAGGCTTGTTGGCGGGTAGAGCCTTTGTTCGTAGAACTCAGGGAAGACGCAGCGGGCGGACGCGGAGCAAAAGCCTATTCCTGCCGCAAGAATGACTTTTGGCCGGGGCCAACCTTAAAAAACCCGAACCTCACGAGACAAGCAATTCCCCCACTTTTTAAGTTGCTGGCAAGAATGCTTCAGCTGGTGCAGGTTTGAACGCGCGAAAGGTGGCAAGAATGCCGGCCCATGAAATTGAAAAGTGGCTGGTCCGATCAAATAAGAATGACCGAATCATCCTCAAAAGACCTTGGAAATGCTGACTCTGGGCCACGGGCTGGCGCAAATCCCACGACTTTGGCGTCCGCGACCTCGCAGGCAGGCGCACCTCTTTGCGCAGGTGCCATATTTCTTCCAACGAGTTCGTCCGCAATCTACCTGCAAGTTGCCGATCCCATCGTGGAAAAATCTCGGGCTCTATGGCCCAACTCCCCCATGCCCTCAAGTGACCATGCCCTCGTTGAACCTCAAGCGAGCCCTAAGGCTGCGGCAGCGCCCTCGCTGTACTTCTTGACCATCTCCTGAAATTCCGTACTCGAACAGAACCCTCCGAAACCCTCCCTGGAACCCTCCGAAACCCTCCCTGAAAGCTGCTTACCCAGGGTGTATGGCTGAACATTTCCGGAAATGCGTTCCTCTTGGTCTGCTGGATCCTGCAAGTGGGACGCCGCAGGCAAGGATTGAGTTTGGTGGGAAACGGTTTGCCAATGAATGGTTGGAACCGAACGTGTTCCAAGAATTCAAAAGGCTGAGTTCGGTTGAGCACCGACTATTCCGAATCTTTGCGGCTTTAGGGACGTTGTTTTTGCCCCTGAAGGATTACTCAGGGTGCTCCGGCTCCAACCTCTGGTCTCAAAATGGGATATGTGACATGCCAGTTCCAATTGTGGATAGCCCTCAAGCATGAAGTTTCTGTTGGCTCCTTTGCAGAACCATCCAGAAAGTGTAACCCGATTCAAGAAAGGGGACTCCCACTTGTCTTGAGAAACCGAGGGGCGAGCGGCATCGGATGGCCCAGCCCCCCAACCCCCCTCAGGTTGTAAATGCCTCGTAGGTCGCTGGGTGTATTTACTCCGATGCAGAAGGTAAATATGTATTGAAGAGGCAAATGACCAGATGGAACTGTAAGCAGCGTTTGGTTCCAAGAGGAAAAAGTGTAAACTGTAGCACAGTCAGCAAAGCGGGTTTTTTCTCTATGAGCTAGAGATTGCAAAAGCTACCAGGTACTGTGAATCAAGCACAGAACAAACGAGAAACAAAACAGACACATATTTCTTTCCAAAAAGACATCTCAGATTCAAAAAATACTTTTAATCACTCGGCTCATAAGCCTAGAATATACGGAGTAGTGCAGTAGTAGCAGCGCTTAAAACTGTTTTCGAGCACGAGACACACGACTTTTGCACGGGCTCAGATCATTGTTGGAAACTGTATGTGGCCTGGGTGAGAATACTCAGACAGGAACACGGCAAAGGTAGAAAAGACACTGACTGCACAGAGAAATTTCGGTGCTCCGGAAAGAAAAGAAATGGAAACGCCGTCTGGACACAGAAGTGGACCCCATCATAATCTGTCATTAAGATGACGTGGTTTCACCTTCTGAGTTGCTGGTTACTCCCTCCTTCTCTCTTTTTCGCTTCATGGCTGTCGGATACATTGCCTCATGGAGAACATCGAGGTTCACGAGGAGTGGATGGTGCCAATCTGTATCTCCAGTCCAGCAACTTGTGTCTTTCGACTGAGCTCACCTTGTAGTTCGGGAAATATGTTTCTCAGTGGCTCTGCGTCGCTTGTGTCGCGTTGTCGGAGATCTCGCATTTGGTCTTGGCGGGGTTGCCGGGCAATCCAGGACCTTAAAATCCAGCATGCTCAAGGCGGCTTTAAAGCCGTAAACGAGTGAAGTTTCCATATGAATCTCCCTGAGGCAGCAACTTGAGCGCTGATGCGAAGATGGGTTCAATGGCTCTTTCTGGGCCTGGTTGAAACAATTGACGATTCCTTCCATGGCCACGTTCATAGCGGATATTTCAGGGTGCGACACCAGCTGGCTCTTGCTGAGCCTGTTTGCACGCACCAGTAACATCGACCATGTGTTTGCGGCCCCGGTATATGAATCGGATCATGTTTCCAATGACCGCGTTGTACAACTTCGTAGCATTGCATTTGTAGCGGTATACTCCCACCGTTTGGAATTGTGCGAAACCGTCATCTAAATACAGGGTTCTTCCTTTTTGAAAAGGTTGGGCTCTCTGGGTCCCTTTGATCTTCTTTGGACCTGGATCATTGCCTGCAGCGCGGACGGTGACGTCGCTGAATGTTTCACCTACACGGGCGTGAGTCGCAGCAAGTGGAACAAAAATTCGTCTCTGGATCTATTCAGTGGAACCTTGGTGTCTTCCGAATCTGACAGGAGCGCATACCATATTCTGAAGTATGCTCCAGACATGGCCCACGTCTGCGACTTGGTCAGCACATAGCGGTTACCCCGGGCGGTTTCGTCTCCTCTCACAAAGCAACCGATGCCAGGTCTGCATCTTCGTCTGTGTAGCGACGGCTTCTTTGAAGATCAGAGCTCTCCGGTTCTCCCTGATCTTCTTGTAGTTCCTGCGAGGATTCTTCATCTTCTCCAGGATCATCTGGTTGCGCCTTGTCGTCAGTTCTTGGCGGCTGACATTCCATGATGATGCTGGCGCTGATGATGCTTCCCGTCTTTGTTCTTCTTGTGTTTCTTGTTTGATGTACCTGCTTCTAGCATTTCGTTGTCGACATCTTCAGGCATAGGTTGAAGTGAAGGTTGTTTTTGTTTCGGTGGAGGCACCACAACTGTTGGCCGATTAGGAAGTTTTGGAACATCACCCTCCAGCCGACTGACCTGACTGGTCCAGGAAATTGCTGTTGTCGCGGTTGTTGAACTGGTGCATCTGGCTGTACTCCCTGGTTGACTAGTGTTTGCTGTGACTCAGGCGTTGGTGGGTCTGGTCTGTGGTGGCTGTGGTGCCTGTGGCATGTCTTTGGTAGATCATTTCCACGATCACCATTGCGATCGCCTTGCTGTAATAAATTGCAGCTGTTCCAGTCACATCTGCGCGCTGGCAAGACCCAAAGTTTGCCACCAAAACACGCGGGCGTCACCCGGCGTTATCTAAAGGTTTGACCTATAGGAATCTGAGAAGAACATGTGCCATCTCTTGACACAATGACAAAGGATATATCTGGGCAGGTCTGGTACGCCTGCCTTGATGCTTAGCATTGCCTTCAAGAGGCTGAGCTGAGGCTGGTGCTTTTCCTTATCCAGGTAATTCGAGCACCTTCTAAACGTCTTTAGGAAGATTGTGCATAAGACTTGTTGGTTTCAAACTTTTAAGTTTGGTATCCGGATCACGGAGGCGAACGCACAAAAATCATGGTCATTCCACGTGACCTGAGAATGCTTCATCAAGTCCATTTCGGACTGAAGAGCCCATACCTTGGATTTTTGAGGATTCCCAATTATGAAATAAAGCTCGGATCAATTGGCTTCTTGCGATCGAGGCTACAAAGCCCAGCATAACTCTCTTCTCTGCAACAATCTTCGGATCACTGATATTTTGCATATTGGACTAGGGCACAAACTGGCGCAAGCCACACAACGTCTGGTTGCTGCTCACGGATAATGTCCAACACCATCTGACGTCCCTTTGACGTCATGATGTCAAAACCAACTCAAACATTGATCGGCACGCCGACCTTTAAGCCTGTTAGCGCACAACACTGACTGTGATGCGCTACTCTAAGACATGGGTCTTACCTTTGGTCACACAGTTCCAATGTGCAAACTGAGCTCCGCAACGGTGTAGAGACCTGAGGATGACGCTGCTGCTGGTTCTACGGAACTTGGTTGATCCTGTGTTGTCTTTTTTAGACTGGCTGGTCGTTGATGCCTTGGCTTGTTCTAACATGTCTTGATGAATATCATCATCGGAGGATGGCAGGCCAAGCGCTGGTCTGGATTGCGACTTGGTTTCATCTTTCCTCAACTGGTGGATGTTGACCTTGAGTACTCTGGTTCCAAGGTCTATGCCAACCATAGTGCCATCTGTGGATCTCGCCGGACATCTTCTGGCTGTCAAGCCTCTTGACAAGCTTGTTGCGCAAGTAGTCGCATTTGTCAACTCTTCTTCTGTCTTTGGAATAGTGAGTTGTGGCGGTGTTGCTATGTTCAATTGGACAAGCTCTGCTGGTTTGCGTCCGAACGCTGCTTCCAATGGAGTGACTCCTCCGTATGTGACGGAGAGGTTTCTTGCGGGCTGCGGCTGCCTTCACAAGTTCCTTGTAGGCTATGGCTCAGAGAGGCTGATGCTACACCTGTCTTGATTGAGTTGAGCATTGGGGAGACTTGTCTCTTGATGAGACGGACTGCTGTCTGTGCTCGATTCGGCCAAGGTCTCATGGGAACTAGCAAGACAGGTCTAATGCCAAAACTGTTGTAGAAGGTCTCCCAGTTTTCTGTCATGAACGCTTAGTCTCCAACGACACATCTTGGCTGCAGATGATATTGATCAAAACAGTTCCGTAACAAAGGAATATTGTTGACATCAGTTGTTCTCTCTACCACTTCTGTGGTTAGAAGTGTTGTGGCGCCGTCAAGGATCACCAGAACATTGATGCGCCCAGGGAACTTGACAATAATCAATGAATGTCCGTACTTCTACCAGCGTCAACTTCTGCGGTTGGTTCTGCTAGGTATGCCATGTAACCATTGTTCTAGCTTGAATAAAAGAACTCCTGTTCCACTTTGTAGACCACCAGGCGCTTTGGCCCCAGTCATCCTGATACGGTTCTGCCAATATGTCGACAGGAGGCTGTGTGCCTTCCTGTGCTTCGGCATTATGATCCACGGCGAAGGTCTTGATCTTCCTATCATCCTTGCCTGAATCTTCTGTTTTGTCGTTGGATTGGCTGAACGGTTTTCCTTTCCCCTTTTGACACCAAGGTTGCGGTTTCTTTTCTTACCCCAGTAGGATTGATCGGTGTTGGAATCACCGGCCATGCTGGCCTTGCCGCCTGATTGTGGTTTCCTGAAGAGTTGGACGCGGCCTCTTTGGCGCCTGCCCTTGCCTTTCTTGCCTTTTCGCCCTGCCGGACTTGAGAGTCCGACGGTGAAATCTCTTGAGAACAAAAGCATTGTGGTCTTTGCCAGAATGCTTCTTCATCGACAAATGGACAAAAAGACCCTCTGCGCCTTCTGTTTTTAATTCAGAATTTGCTTCTCCTTCATACTCTCCTTGTTCAAGGACAACGAAGGTCTTGGATCTACTTCCGCCGGTTTGGATGCTGAAGCAAGGTTGATTCTGGTGGTGGTGAAATGGTTGGGCCTTTATGGTCTCATACGCGTGCTGAGGAAGCTGTACGCCGCTAAGGGCCAATGAAGATACCAACCGTTCTCGTTGAAAGAAGTTGAGAAAGCACCCAGAAGTTCACGGTATAGCGCCCTCGACGAGCCGGTTTTTGAGAAGCGGGCCTGGTCGCGCGGGCTCTATAACCGTGAGTGTAATCCAATCCCGTACCACATCTTCTTACCAAAACCAACAAACAGCCGTCATACCATGGAGGCAATTTTGCGTTCATCAAAAGATTGACGGTCTCTTCATGAGAACTCACGCCGTCATGACGGCTTTCAAGGAAAGCCGCTGCGGGCGGTTCTGCTCCATAGAAGTCCTCTTCACTCGACATCCTGCTTTCGGAGAACCTGCTCCGCTAACACAATTGAGGTTGCACATAGGGGGTCCCAAGTGAAGTCGTCCCAGAATACACCTCGTAGGTCCCTGGGCGACGCAAAGGCAAATACGTCTTGACGAGGGAAAAAAGAAGGAATTGTAAGCAGTGTTTGGTTCCAATAGGAACAAGTGTAAACTGTACCACAGTCAGCAAAGCGGGCTTTCTATCCATGAGCTAGAAATGCAAAAGCTACCAGGCCTTGAGCCATGAAATGCAATGCGATTGCTGCATGAGTGAATACTGTGAATCAAACACAGAACAAACAAGAAACACCCCTCCCCAATTTGTCATGAGGCCAGGACGGTTTTAGGTGTGTTTTAAAGGATGCAAAAAACTGATTTATTTGTGGGGGCGACCCATTCGAGCAGGCGCTGTTTTAGGTGTGTCAGCCTAATACACTGGCAGCCATGCTTACGCAGAGTCTCCGCGGGTGTGCAAAACCGTAGAAAGGTGCCTACACAAGCCTACGCGGCAACAAGCGCCTACGCGGAGTGCCAACGCAGACTTTTCTCGGGCGCTAACCCTTTGACCAAAATGATTAAGAAGACTGCGAACAAATAGTTGAAAGCTTGGCAACTCAGGCACAACCCTTTGTGAGCCACATTCGTTACGCCCTCAGGTGACACTGGATTTTAGTAAGTAACCCCATATGTTCTACAGTACCCAACGTCATTCCCTTTACTATAGAAGGTGACGGTGAATATTGACCCGTTGCTCATATTGGCTGATTGTATATGAAACTTCGTGCAATGCTGAAAGACCCCTCCCAGAAAAGCGTCAGGTCCTGCTTCTGCACGTCGGCGTAGGAAAAGATGATGGGATACTCCGTCACAAACTGGGCAAAGTGGACAGGTCTCAAGGTGGTACACAAATGGCATGGATCAAGTAGAAAGTACTCTCAGACAACTACATTAAGTAACCACATTTGATCTCCCATTGTGGGCCCCAAACTGGAGGAGACCATCGACCGGGACCCTAGCATTAACAAAGTCCCCTTCGGGAAAGGGCTTCTCTGAGATCCAACCAACTCCCCTTTGGAAAGGCTTCCATGAGATCCATTCCGGTCAGGGAAGAAGTTGAACAAATGCGCTCTGAGCCGCAGACCTGCGGAGACACATTGTCCTTCATGTCTGGCCTCATGTGGCGCAGGCGAACGCATGTTGACAGCCTCGAGCTGTCCCATTTGGGTGTACTTCAAAATTGAGCGGAACCCCGGGGGAAAAAGACGAAAACGATTGAAACCTGTTCTTCAAGTACCCAAACCTAGACTGTCGAAGGGGCGACGGCTCGGGACTGGAGTTTTGGTTGCCAAGTCCGTGGCCTGACCTGGACGATGCGCACCTCCAAGGTTGCGCCCACCAGGCCAGCGTCGCCCGCCTCCACTGGCCACTCACCCCAGGAATTCCGAGAGGAAACCAACCAAATACTCACCAAAAAGAGGATTCCTACAGAATGTCCTTCGCTGGTTTCTTAGAGTGCTCTAAGATCGAAGAAGTATTCCAATGTCAGTGTATATTTGTGTGTGTTATGTCCATCTCAGCCCAAAGTCGCTTCCCCAGCGACCAGCGAGTGTCCAGTCAAAAAGGCGATTGACTTGCGTGAGAGAAATTCCAGGATCCCTTCCAAATTCATTGTGTTTCGAGAGCCTTTGGTGAACTTGCAAAGGGAATTCTTTGGTGGACATGATTTACATTTGAAGTGAGGATGTTCCACA
>CAUJNA010000613.1:180000-222500 GCA_963377175.1 Effrenium voratum | reverse complement strand
GGCGAAAACGAGAAATCGGCGCGAAACCGGTAGAAACAAGCACCCGGCGGGTTGCCCGTTTTTCTGCGAACGCAGTCAAAACGGCAAGCCAGCTACAAAGGGCTAAATGCGCGAAAGCGGAGAGCACGGCGAAAACGGCGAGAACTGCAAGAACGGCAAAAACAGCGAAAGCCGCGAAAGCAGCGCAAATGAGAAAATTGCGAAAACGGCGAAGACAAGCACCGGCGGTTTGCCCGTTTTCCCGCTTTCGTGTTCTCTTGTTTCTTCGTGGGTCGTCCGGCTGGTCCGCGGTGCGCTTTTGCGATGCTTAGCTTTTTGGAGGGTACATATCGGGAGAGGTGTTAAAGCTCAATCAAAGGATAACTGCCCATTCCGGGGTTACAATATGAAACAACCCCATCAGTCCAGGAACTTGGGGAGTGAATTTCCATCTCTCGAGACACCATCAAAATATGCTGTGCCCGATATGGAACCCTGAAAAAGGGTCAGTTAGTGCGCAAAACGTTCAATGAAGACAAAGAAGTAGCCCAAATAAGACATGCAAATGTGAGAAAGTTTATGTGGACATGAGAAAATGAGTGAGTCCTCTCGGCTATGGGAATACATAAAGTCCCGAAATGTTCCTCTCAAATCGACTCATAGACTGCTCCTGACTTCACCTAGCTCATGTTCTCTTGTAGCCTGAGGATCTCTCCCCTCTCCCTCGCCCTCTTCCTCTCCCTCTCCCCTCTCTGTCTCTCTTTTTCTCTCTCTCTCTCTCTCTCTCACTCACTCACTCGCTCTCTCGTGGCCCTCTGGTTTTTCTTGGGTCCCAGCGCAACATTCAGCACTTGAACTTCCCACAAGGACTTGGCACCTTCAGTGTGGCACGCTCCATGTCTGGACGTAGCACTCTTCAGTGTGCCGACATTTTGAGGAGTTTTCGCCGTCCCAGCATGCGCAACTTAAACATGAGGCCTGCTCAAACCCCAACGCTGAACATGCCCCAACCTACAGGGACGTTTCGGACCATCCCCAGTCAAGCTGAACCTGCTTCTTTTTGGGGCGAGAGGGATCCTAACAAGCCCGACATAAACACGCCCTTGCCCTTCCGACAACCAGCACACAACACACAACACACAACACACAACTCACGTCGAGCCCATTGGCTTTTGGCTGGGGCCGAATCCTGGCTACATGCTGAAACCGCACTTGTTCCAACCTTCTTGGCCCTTCTCGGGCAACTGTTCGCCAAAATTCCCCCCTGACGAGTCCACGGTGCAACGTAAGTCTCGCACCCTCCTTGTTTTCGTAGCTGGCCAGGACCTGCCAACCCAGTTGAGACGCACCCAAAAGCCCAGTGACTTTGGGGTCTACGTGGCGATAAAGTGACACCAGGGAGGAGAACCTGCTCAATGGTCGACGGGAGTTTGGGATGCTTGAGAGCGCCGTTGCCAATGCCCAATAGGCTCTCTCAACGCTTGCTTATTCCTGTGTTTGCTTCACAACAAGCCAGCGCCATGGATTCCCTGAGCAAGGCCTTAAAACGGCCTTGGTAAGTTCAGGGGAACAACCCCTGAGGCCTTCCGGGGTGGCCCTAGCGGAGCCTGGCATGGAAGGCATGTTTCATCATGGTGAAAGAAAGGTTGTCGCAATTCACCCATCTAAGGCCCAGCTGAGGATTACCCACTCAAGCATTGATGGTTGATCCCCCTGTTGGCGAGTGCGTAAAGGGATAGAAATTAAAAAAAATAAGCTCAGGTGATATCCCCAAGAGCATGTGGAACCCTGGTAGAACCCTGGTGGAACCCTGGTAAAACCCTTCAGCTGTTGGGGAACAAGAGAACAAATAACTCCCAGAATCCTCGCGGAGCGCCCCGGGACCATCCTTACCGCCGGTGTTGCTGAGGATGCCGCCTTGTAAAGCAAAGCTACGAGTGACAGCGCAATCTCGCCCTGATCGAGGCCCGACGGCGCAATCGGGCCCCATCGGGGCCCGACGGCGCAATCGGGACCCGATCGGGGCCCGACGGTGCAATCGGGGCCCGATCGGGGCCCGACGGTGCAATCGGGGCCCGATCGGGGCCCGACGGTGCAATCGGGCCCCGATCGTCCCGTGGCGCAACCCTACTATAGCTCAACGCCGGTGACCCTTGGCATGCGGAAGGCAACTGTATCTATAGCAAAACTAGGCGATGCCAGCTTGGGCCCGACGGCGCAATCGGGGCCCGATCGGATCGGGGCCTGACGGCGCAATCGGGGCCCGATCGGGGCCCGACGGTGCAATCGGGGCGCGATCGGGGCCCGACGGTGCAATCGGGGCCCGATCGGGGCCCGACGGTGCAATCGGGCCCCGATCGTCCCGTGGTGCAACCCCAGCCACCCATATTATAGCTCAACGCCGGTTTTCCTTAGTATGCGGATTGCAACTGTATCTATAGCAAAACTAGGCGATGCCAGCTTAGTACAATTGACGGGGCCCGACTGAGTCGGGCCCCGATCGGGGCGCGATGGCGCAATCGGGGCCGATCGGGCCCAAAGGCCCCGACAGTGCAATCGGGCCCCGACCTAGGCCCGGTGAACCTCGCAAACAGTTCTCACGCAACTTTCGTGGAGCTCAGCGTGAACTTTGCTGGAACCTTTCCTCAGGGCTGCCCCATAGCTTTTGCAGAATTTGGTGTTTGACCTCATAGCCCTCGCAGCCTCGTGGAATTCTTGGAACCCAAAGCCCACCAAGCAGCAATGCCAAGCATTTACTCTGCTGCACCGTGAGTTCCGCAGCGACTTGATCTGATTTGCGACAAAGCCAACATTTGCCTGAGCAAGTGAGCAAGTCACAAAACAGTGAAAGTGCGCTAAAAACCATTGATTTCGGTTTTGCTTAGTGTTCCGCAAATGAGTAGAGCGATCTTGATCCGATGGCTTTTCAGACGACGGGCGCACGACACACGCTTGGTGGAGCATTGTGGAGCCTTGTGGAACCCGTGTGGAATCCTTGCAGAGCTTTGTGGAACCCTGTGAAACCTCAGGGCCCACAGCCCTCGCAGAATCTTGTGGAACCCTGAAACCCTCATACAACCTTACCTCAAACCACCCCGCAGCCCTCGCAGAACCTCGTGGGACCCTGCTAGAACTGTGCTGGAATGGAACCTTACCTTGCAAAACCTGGTGGAATTCGTGTGGAATTCTCATGGAACGTTACCTCAAACCAGCCCGGACCGCTGGTGGAACCCTGGTGAAACCCTGGTGAAACCTTCCCCGGACCACGCCGCACCCTCGAAGAACTTGGTGGAACCCTGGTGGAACCCTTGTCCGGAGCACGACAGGCTGGTGGAACCCTGGTGGAAACCTGGCCAAACCCGAACCTTACCTCAAACCACCTCGGACCACCCTGCAGCCCTCGCAGAACCTGGTGAAACCCTGGCAGAATTCTGGTGGAAATCTTGTGGAAACCTCGTGGAACCTTCCTCAAACCAGACCACCCCAGCCCTCGAAGAAATTGCTGGAACCCTGGTGGAACCCTCGTGGAACCTTACCTCAAACCACCCCGGACCACCCTGCGGCCCTGGTGGAACCCTCGTAGAAACTTCAAACCACCCAGACCACCCCGCAGCCTGGAACCCTGCTGGCGGAACCCTCGTGAAACCTTCCTCAAACCCCCTCGAAGAAATTCGTGGAACCCTCGTGGAACCTTGCCTCAAACCACCCCACACCACCCCGCCCTTGCAGAACCTGGTGGAATTCTGGTGGAACGCTGGTGGAACCCTGGTGCAACCCTGGTGGAACCCTGGTGGAACCCTGGCGAAACCCTGGTGAAACCCTGGTGGAACCCTGGTGGAACTTTGGTGGAACCCCTGGTGGAACCCTGGTGGAACCTTAGCTCAGGGTCGCCCCGAACCACCCCGGAGCCTATCTGGGCTGAGACCCCAAAGCTTTCAGCTGTTGGGGAAAAACATTTTGGAGGAATCTACCCCCCATCCACTTTGCGTGTTTGATGATACGTACCCTTCCAGGGCGATGTAAGGACCCAAATGAGATCCGAAGCCTGCCCGCCCCAAAAAGGGAACTAGGACGGGCCCAGCGTCACAAATCAGCCAGCATGTCTTCGTGGCGTCCCAACTTTAAACCAATGGGTGTGGGCCACGGCCCAATCCCACCGCCCAACCCAAAACAGACTCAACACACACCTTTTCCCAGGCGTTGTCCAGCTCGATGCTCTGCAAAGACCTGAAAAAGAAAAACTTGAAAAATGATGATAATAATAATAATAATCATAACAATAACAATCATAATATATATATATATATATTTAAAAAAAGCCATCGAAGCCGGTTGAAACAAGGATTCTGCACCTGTTGGGCCAACCCGTACGCCATGGACTTGGTATCTTGTGTCAAGCACCTCGGGTTGGGCTCGTGGCCCCCGAGCAAGTTGAGACATGTTGACCCATGACTTGAAGAAATCTGCGTTTTCGGGCAGGCCATCCAAGGATGGTAGGCCCGACCCCGGAACACTGCACATGCCCCCCACAACGAGCCGACAAGGAGGGTCTTTGGAGGGTAGGTTAAATGTAGCCCCTGCGCAGGCTGACAAAGCACGCGGAAACCTCATGGTCAATCTTCAGGTTGCCCCAAAAAAAACTCAAGCTTCAGAAACAGAACTGTGAGCCTTTTATCCGTGCTGATGTGGCGTGAGCGTAGCTCGATGTCTGTCCACAACCAACCCTCGAGCTGCACACAAATGTAGCTTGAAAGTCTGACTCAAAGTCTGGGCAATAAATCAACAGTCATTACAACCGAAAACAAAACCAGCATGCTTTGTAGCCTCGTGTCGACCACGGATCAATCACTGTGGAATATTAGGGAAGGGCAACCACCCTCAAAAAAAATGCGATCCGGAACCCATCCAGGATGGGAACCTGCCATCAACATCAACCAGAACTACTATTCAGGCGGTTCCAACACTGCCAATTTGGGGCCCTGTTTGAAGCCATTGCGGTCTAGTAGCAGAATGTACTGGACCGCATACTTGTCACCAGGAACCACTGAGCGCAAGCCTGACAGCGCTATGCTCAATGCGCACAACCGGGTGCATTCCTGAAGGAAGGCGTGAAGGTGCGCATGTGCCAACGATGATCACACATGAGGTTGTCTCAAAATGGGGGAACCCAACAATTGGCGGTACATGGAACATCTGAGATGAAAGTGCAGGAAACCGAGTTCTTTCCATTTCTCAGAGTTTGGCCAAGACAACTCTGGACCTGTTTGTTTGCCACTAAAGTTCTCACTTCATGAGTGGATTGGACAAAAAACCGTCTTTACTGTTTGTGTGACGCTAAAATGGTATTCCCAGCAATTTTAATGTCCATGAAGTCAGGAAACAAAAAAGCTTCCAAGTATGAGAAGCAGATACAATGAGCAGGAACAATATGAAGTTCAAGGATTTTCAAGTTGAACATGCTGCCAGAACCTACCGCTCCACGCCAAGCCTTCCTCCACCACCGCTGCCGAGACCTTCTGGCCCAGCTCTAGGCCAACCTGATCAAGGTCTCAAGGTGGCTGGCAAAAGCGACCCGGGGATTGGTTGGGGGATTACCCCATGATCAACAAAAAAGTCTACTTCGCACGCAGCACAATCTTTCTCTGAGGCTGGTTGATATCACATTCCAAAACTGAAGGCAGGCAGTGCAGCAAACCCAGTCACCGGCTGGGCTTGCTTTCTGCCAGCCCCCAGCGGAAGGCGGTCCCGCCAACGGGCCTGAAGAGTCCTACGAAGGTCCCCGCCCTGGTCCTGCAAGTGGAGAGAGAGCAACTCCGGGAGCAGGCTTTGTCTTGGCGTGAAGCCATCGCGCACAGAGATCCTCTTTTGTCTTTCGTGGGTCCCTTCCAGCGAAGTGCAAATGAGTCGGCTGGTCCGCCAGACATTGCGATTCGCCTCGCTGGCCACATCGAAGGCAAACCACCAAAGCTGGTCCTTGTCCGGGCTGGCACAAAGCCACCCACCGATCCAACTGCCCAGGCTTGCTCCCAAGCGTAAAGAGGTTGGAGATGTGGGGACTTGGAAATGCCTTGCCGTCGCGATGAGGGTCTCTCTGCGGCTCTCAGCGTTCTCCTCAAGCCTGAGCACCGGCTGAGGGTCCACTCCTCCCTCGTTGGTATTCTCCACAGTTGCGTGGATGTTCGCCGGCTAGAGACCACGCCTGTTGTCCACAAGGACGTCGTTGTGTTCACCACGCAGCAGCCCCCGTCAGCCCTGGTGGTGAAGTGCACCTGGATCGACTGTGGCAACCTTGATTCCAGCTGCCTTGAACTTGAAGTCATTGTTGACCATCCGTCTGGGCTGGCTGGGTGATATTTTTTTAGAGCGCGCCGTTTGCGCCGGCAAGACTGCTTGGTTGCAGAGGCACTTTACCCTGTAGTCCTTCTCGCGCTGGGCCCCACGTTTGACCGACTGGATCAGGTTCCCCCCCAATCCACATTCACACCGCCGCCCTCCCAGGCCTGAACGTCTTGCTGTCGTCAACTTGGTGAGGAGGTGGTTCGGCTCCACAGGTGGTAGAGCCCGGCCTTTGCATCGTGAGGCTGCAGCACGCACATGTCCGTCCAGGTACCGGGCAAAGCACCACCTGCACGCCACCTCAGTCCCGTCCAGGTGTTGATGGGGCCCCGTCCAAATCGTACCATCGAACAACTGCAGGCCACCATGCGATCCGCCTCTCCCCCCAAGCTCCTTGAAGACACCTTCTTCTGGATCCAGGCCACCAAAGCTGCAGCGGTCGGCCCACAGAAGTCCTCCATGTCCATCCGGCAATTCGAATCGGCGCTTGAAGCAGCCGTGTGGGCCCCAGGTTCGTCCTGAGCATCCCGAACATTGTGCTCCATCTTGCACCAGCTGGACGGCGCAGTCCTGCCAGGTTCCTTCTGCGAATGTCATCGCAAGAGGCAGCTGTGCTGTCAGAATTTCCGCCCTGACCTGCATACTCACGGACCCATGAGAGTCAGCCGGAGCAGATTCACGGGCCGCTTCTCCCGCTGCCTCCATCATAGCAGCCAGGGCATGTTCCATCCTGAAAAACAAGCAACCGAGAATCAGACCGAGGGCAGCCAAAGGATCAAGGGAGTCAACGCTTGAGCCCAAATGGCCCGAGAAGAGAAACGTCCGAGAAAGCACAAAACGGTCCAGGCTGCAGCAAATGGAACTTGGCCCCAAGACATCCCTGTTTCACCAAACAAGTTTGGCCAACATGAGAAACATGAATCCAATACCCATAAAGCAGTTTCGGAGTCCTCATATATTATAAATATAGAGAAGCCAATAGAAACCAGTGTGTTGTTGTTATTCTTGGGGAGGGCAATGGAGAATCACCCTAGGGAAGGGCACCGGCAACCACTGGTTTAGCAGAGTTCTTTCAGGAATACGTCCAAAAGCCAAACCCGCCCCCCCTATACAGGATCCTTTCCTGCCAGAGGTGGCGCCTCTTCTACAGCGCCGATCGGCTTCAAGGACATGAACCTGAACCGCGACGGAAGGGCCACAGGACCGTGAACGACAAAGTCGCAAAGTCGAAAAAGCTCCGGGTGCTTCGGACAAATCGATGAGAGCTTTCATCATTTCACCCAAGGAAACTGAAGCAAGCCGGCGGTGTCCGTCGATTTTCCGGCGAGACATCAGCGCCTCAAAGGAATCTGAGCCCAGCTTTTCACCCGGTGGGTGTCGATCTCCACAAAGGCTCCTTCCTGCAAAGAGACATCGGGTATGTGTCAAAGGGATTCGCACCATGGGTGAGCTTCCTTTTGGCTTCCCTTCAGCTCAAAACGGGCTCCCCAAAAATGAGATTCGGATCCCTCCCAAATGGCGAGGGATCTGCCCCAAAGAGGCTGGGCGAGGGGCCCTCTGGCATGAGAATCGGGAGTGGCCACTCTCCTCAAAACGGAGTTGGTTTTCTCGAAACGCCCAGGAGACCGTAAGGAAAGCTGAAGGCTTCCACTTTTTCCATGAGCAAACTCCAAGGTAGACAGGCGGTTTTGGGTTTCGCACAGAACCATCCCCCCTTTGCTCACGTTGGGGACATCAACCACTGGGCTTCAGTCTACCCAGGATCGCCTCCTTCTTTGAGTGGCACACTGTTTGCTGTTAAGGGAAGCCAAAACCAAAAAAAAAGAGAAACTTTCCCTGGGCGCGCTTTTTGAGCGGTTGGGTTTCAAAAGAACCCCCAAGCGCACACCGGGGGGGGGGGCTGTTGGAAAGGGAACCCCAATGGTGCGTTGCTCCATGCGCATCGACCCTTTTGCCCTCGTGAGGGCCTGTTGGGCTTCGAGTGGAATCAGGATTGATAACTGAGCTTACTGCCATGCACTTCGGGGGATGATGGATTCCCATCCGCCACAAGTGCCTCTGAGATAGAGTTGGGGAAAGCAGACGCCACAACCCACCCACCCCCACCCCCATTTTGGTTTACTCAAAGTTCCACCAGCCCAGTTGTTTCGATTCGCCTCGCTGAGAGACTTGATGGTTCCCTCGATCACATCTCCAACTTGAGGCACGGCCTCAATCGACAGCTCAGTCATTGGCTTTCTTTGCCTCAACCCGCGGCTAACGCATATCCGCGAGGTGTCTATGTTTCCGTGTGTTTGTGCATGTGTGTGTGTGTGCTGAATATCCAGCAAAAGGGAGGGGAAGTCCGCGAACACACAAGAAACCCATCCCCTTTCAACTACTTTTGTGAACATGTTCCAGCTACCAACAACGTAACTCTAACCTGCTACTCCAAATTCTAACCTCTTACCAGGTTTTTGCTGACCACCCCACTTTGTAGGTTCTTCAAGTGCCAGGAAGGAGCATCTGCAGCGACCCCTAAGTAGCCCGCCCATTCGGCTTTGTCGAACTTCATGCCGTTTGTCTCCTCCAGGAAGTCCTGTAAAAGCCCCGAGGCTGTGGGGTTTTCTGTCAGAGGTAGATGACCTCTTGCTATCACATGGGCTCAAAACCCGGTATTAACCTGGTCGTAATCCCAGAACCATGTACAGTAAATTTACGGCTGGAATCGTCCCTTGCTAACCTTCATCGGGCTTTGATTGTGGCTCACATGGGCCTTGTTTACCCCCGTAAACATCTGTAGACCGCCTAGATACAAAGGTTGGTATCATGCTTGGCCAAAGGGCCTGAAAGAAGTGATCACGAGGGCAAACAGGCTTGTTACGTCTGGCAAGGCATATGGGTCTTACTAGACCCCACTGAACTGCAATGGCCAACAGGGAATGGGCATGGCCAGGTGCTCTCAACTCGTGGTTCTGATTGGCTGCCCTCGTCTTCCTTCGTCTGGACGGCAAAGATCCCAGGGCTCCCCCCACCATCCCAAAATATCCTTCGAGGATCCTCCAAAGCTGGATCTGTGTCTTGGACTGGACCATATTCCAGGGATCCGATCAAAATAAGGACGAGTAAAACTGAGTCTCAATCCTGCCCAAGGATAAAGTTGACCCAGGATCAATAAACCCGTCCCATTATTAGGGGGTGTTCCCTCCAAAAGTGATGAATCCCCACTCAAAGGGGACACCCCGCAATAAAAGTTTAACCAGGGGATTATTCATCCGGGGTTAACATTAAAGTAAATCTTGATGCAAGTGTAGCCACTTGTCGCAGCCCTGCCCCCGCGCCCCATTTTCTTTTGTCACCCTCGCGCGGCGTGGTTAACACACGGAGGGCGGCGGCTCGACCTTCGGCATCGCGCGGAGCCCGGGATCTGCTGAGCAACCATGAGGGTTCCTTCCAACATGGAACCTTACTGTCCTCTAGGCACCCTCTGATTGGTTCCAGTTGGGAGGCTAACCTAAATGATATGAAGGTTTCTTTAAGAAGCTTTGCACAACTAGGCATGCATTCCAGTGGAGTGACATCCTCAAAATAACCCCTTGCATCGTGGTTTAAGGCAAAACCAGCCCCTCCCTCAAGACTTTCATTTTAAGGGACCCCCACTGCAGATCAAATCAAGGTGAATGTAAGTGAGGAGAGGGTAATCAAGGAATGGTCAGACCCTTGGTGGACATCAGAAATACATGGTCGGCGGTGTGTCCACCAAAATGGACATGTTTGTTTTTGAGGACACACACACACCAAAAGAACTCGAGGGTCCTCTATTTTCAGCCACACCCGCGTGGCCTGGTTTCCCTTTGGTTTCCAGGCAATCGTAGCAAAAACTGTGCTTTGTTGCAGCCCCCTACGAAACATGAACAGATCATTAAAAAAAAAAAAAAAAAAAAAAAAAAAACTCTAAAGAAACTCGCCAAGAACTGTGAAGTCAACCGTATCAACAACTTAAAACCGGTACCACCAAGTTTTCGAACTGGAGTGCCGAGGCGAAAGTCCATTCGCCTCCGGGATCCTCTGCCACTCGAAGGTTGCTGCCTCGAAGGCTCTTCGAACCTAGGCACAAGAAACTGATGTATTTGATTGCTTTTGTCTGGTTGTCTCTGCCTGCCTGCCTGCCTGCCTGCCTGCCTGCCTGCCTGCTTGCTTGCCTGCTTGCTTGCTTGCTTGCTTGCTTGCTTGCTTGCGTTTGTTAATTCTGACCCATACCCATTTGGGTCTGGCTGAAAAAATGGGGCCAAAATGGAACCCTAAATGGAAAAGTAGACTACCTGCGGTTTGCCCCAGCTGTTTAATCTTGAGCCACACCCATTTGTTTATACCCCTAATTTGTGTCATGCATTTTCTTTGTGTGTCTTTCTGTTCTTTCTGCATATTTTACTAATTTTGTTCTTGGGTTTGTTTTTGTGTGCCTTGTGTCCGTCTTTTGGATGCCGGCCTCGGCGTCCAGCTCGTGCTCCTCGTGCGGCCTGGACGGACCCACTGGACGGACGGGCGGTTCAACTGGGCATGCGTCAAATGGGCATACATCAACAGGGGGGGGGGGCTTAAAAATTGTGGTCTTCATCTTGGTTTCCTCTTGAAACCAACCAAAAGGGGGTTCCCAACCAAAAAAATACAACCCCAAATGGGCCTTTGAGGAAGAAGGGTCTGAACTTCCGGCATGTTTCTAACATGGTACTGACATATGTAGGAAGCCGAGCGGACCGGGAACTCCCCGGTTTGAGAGAGGTAACTTTTTGCCTTCACCATGAGGTGAAAACCCTGCTGTCGCCAATTCAGAAACCCAAAATAGTGATACAAGTCTGGTTCTTCCAGCCCGCCCCGTTTCTGGCCTCAGGCTTTTCCGGGGATTTGAGAGAGCCCTCACGTGGGAAAAAGTGCTCCGTTTGCCATCTGTTGGCAAGTTTGTACCTCACCTCCGTCTCTTTCGGGCTTTCCCCAGATTGGTCCAATACAGTCTAAGGACTCGTTCTCCTTGGGGATGCAGAGCGCCCAATGCGCTGCACACCCCCTTAAACTTGGTCTGCCCGAGGGTTCCTTTCCCGCCTGGAACTCCAACCATTGCAAATGGGAATTCACCGAACCGCTTGCCCGACTAAACATGAAACTGGTGGTGGAAACGGGTAAAAAAAACCGTTCCTCGCTGAAAAAAAAGCTGTACAGAGCCATTCTTCGGCCAAAGCACCAAACATATGGCCATGGGTCAAAACCCCGTACCGCCAGTGAACATCCCAATCCCCACTAAAATAGGCTAAAATTAGTGGTGCACCTACCCCAAAATAGTACCATTGGTTTTGACCCACAGCCATATCTTGTTTCTTATGGTCAACAGAGCCATTCATCGAATCCAGCCTTCAACTTGCCATGCCATGTCTACATCTGCCGCGCCTCAAGGCCACTGGCTCCAAGCCCATACCCGCCGCAGCCTGGGATGGAAGGTGGCCGGCCCATCCCAAGAAAAGAACGGGATATGTGGCGCTTTCCATTTGGTGCTCAAGGTGTTTTCCAAACTGTTCGTCCAATAACACTCCAATTGTGAGCAGACCCGAAACGCCCAGGCAAGGAATCCTCATGGGCTCAAACGGTATGTTGACGAGCTGTTGGAATTCAATATTCTGGCTTTCCCAGGAAGTCCACTGGGCCCTGTTTCACCCACCTTCTTTCCGCTGCACCTGCTTTCCTCTACACCCTCAAGGCCCCCGCTGAGCTACCAGCTGCCCCAGCATACCTGGCTCGATCCAAACAGAGATGGGCGGCGCCTAAAATCGAAAGTCACATTTGGGCAGAAACTGGTTGGTCTCGTGGACCCCCGTGGAGCTCAGAGAGCTTTCCGTTTCCCGCAACCCGAAGGGTACCGAGCCTCAAGAACAACCTGCCGTATCTTACGAACTCTGCTTGATGGGATGTAGTTTGGAAGACCATCCCGAATCTTGAAGTGAGTTGGGCTGGTGGAACCGTCCGAATCGTCTCACTCCCGCGAGCGCGAATCGCCGGCAAGCGGCGAGGCAAAAGGTGATGCGGCGGATGTCGAGGCAAAGGGAGACACAGATCTGCCCGGGGCCGCAGGAGCCTCCCAGAATCATAGGTGGCCTTCTGCTCAAAAATCGATGGGTTCCCCTGCTATCGATGGGTTCCCCTGCTAAATAGGCTCAACCCATCTAAACCAGTGGAACCCATCTATGCCTAATCAAACAACCTAAGGACACCTAGGGCCAGAATGAGAAGGAACATGTTGAAACCACTGTTTGAACCAAAATGCTTGTTTCCACCGGGTCTGGCCACAAATTTCGCCGGCCCTCTGGATCGATTCCGGAGAGGGAGCCTGAGAGACGGCTACCACATCCAAGGAATGCAGCAGGCGCGTAAATTCCCCAATCCTGACACAAGGAAGTGGTGAGAATAAATAACAATGCCGGGCTTTTACAAGTCTGCCAATTGGAATGAGAGCAATTTAAGCCCCCCCAACCACTCGACATTCATGCTGGGAAAACAGGCCAAGTAAACCGCGGTTGGTAAATCGGGGGTCTTCCATTTTGGAGTGGGCCTTCTTTACTTTTCACGTAATTCCCCGACTAATCGGCAAAGTTTATTCCCATAAATAGCTGAAAGCTATAGGGGTTCTAACTTCTGACAAACAGGGGACGGTGATTTGGGAGATTGACGGCTGGGTGCTGGGGGGCGTGCAGTTCTGGTGCTGGTGTAGGTGCTGTTTGGGGGTGCTGTTAGCTGGTTGGGGTCCTGTTTGAGGTGCTGGTGGCCGGGTGCTCTGGGAGTGCTGTTTGGGGGTGCCCTGTTTGGGGTGATGGCGCGGGCGCACTTTTGCGAGATTGATGGCGGGGTGTTAGGGGCCATGCAGTTTGGGGATTCTAGGCACTGTCTTGGGATGCTGTTTGGGGTGTTGTTTGAGGTGCTCTTCAAGGGGGTGCTGCTAGAGGTGCTGTTGTGCAATCGTTGGCATGTGTTTCGCTATCTGGGTCTATTCTGGTGCAATTGGTGCTGCGTTCAACCCCCTATGGCAAAACCTCACGTATGGAACCTGACGTGTGGTGCCAGCATCCTTTAAGGCTTTCCCTTCGACAGCTTTCGATGCCCTCCAAAAAGCCATGATGGCATAGTTCCCAGCTGGAAGCTGTGGGGTCTTTACCCTCGGCCAATCGGCTCAGCGGTCTGCGGCTAGGGCTCCGAGGACTAGGATGTTCGACGATGGTTCGGATCCCTGCGGCTCTGAGGAGTGCGGGGCGGGGCGTCGGGCAGTGCCAAGTTCTGGGGAGGTGGTGCGGTTCCGAGGGGGCTTGGGGCGCTCCGGTCTGCATCTGGTTGCTAGGTGCCTCCGTAATTTCTGCGTGTCCGCGCCCACCTGAGGTCAGCCCAATCTGCGGCACAAATATACGTGGACCCTCTGGCGGCAGAACTTGTTGCCGAAAGGATCCAGCAGCAGACATATCTGCCGACAATAAAAAAGCACCCCCCTGACAAAAAAAGCCGAAATGCAACAAACACTCCGCCATGCGGCAACTTGAATCCACTCAATTCCGTCGATGTTGTTTGCTGGATTCCGCCGATTTCCCGCTGAAATTTTCCGATTTCTCGCCGAAATCCGCCGATGTGCTGCTGCCATGTGACTAAGAACGCCACCAACGGCAACAAGGCGCCTTTTTGCAAAACGGCAGAAACTTCTGCCGATTTGGATGATCCGATGCCTCATGATGTTGATCTCTTCTGAGCGTATTGTGATACCCCTTTAGAGCTGACGGACGAGGCGCGCCTGCGCAAAGGGCGAGGCAGTCGCTGCCCCAAACGGAGAGGCAGTCGAGGCCCCAAACGGAGAGGCCGCAGGCGCCGAACCGAATGGTGAGGCGGCGGGGCCGGGGGCGGCAGAAGGCTCCGGCCGCTGGGCCTGCGCAGCTTTGTGGTAACCCCCGTGCCAGGCTCCCTCTTGAAGTTGGTACCCTGAAGTTGATACCCCCAAGAGGGAAGAACCTTTTGGTACCCTTCCGGGGGGGGGGTTGCTTTCAGTGTGGATCCCTGGCAAGCATAGTAGGTCAAACACGTCCCTCTTAGTTTTCAAATGCGGGGAGATCTCATGACCACCTAACATAGGGGGGAATAAAATCAGGTCAGCTGTATGAGATGGGATCTACACAAGCTCCAAGAGTCAAGTGGACACTTGGCTTCGCCCAAAAGAGCCTGGGGCGAAGAGGTGAGTTGAGTTCAATGGGCAGGGGATGATATCCACCTGAACCCCTTTTGACCTCTGCCTCACCAACCTTCCGTTGGTCTCAAGCCCGTGTCAGGGAGACCGGGGCTCAGGTCCCATGGGTTTCACGGGTCGGGTCGCCTGTAAGAAGGTCTGCAGCCGTTGGTCCGCCGCTTCCAGCTGCTTCGCGGCCACGGAGTCCCACTCCTCTCGGGGCTTCTGCAGCAGCGTCCAGCGCTGCTCCTCGAAGGAGGAGTCGCCAGAAATGAAGTTGGCCTCATTTCAAACGCCATGCGAGGAGAAAAGCCAGGCGCTTGTGGTGCCAAGCCAAGTCCAATTGAAGCCATCTTGATCTTCGGCGCAAGCCTGAAGCCATTTTGTTGAGAACCGCTTTTCTCCCAAGTTGGAAGGCTCCTTGGAAGGACACGGGCGCCGCCATTTGGAGTACCCGTTCAACAAACCCCCTGGACCAAAGGCGCGAAGGCCCCCGCCTGGGCATCCCCGAAGCTGGTGAGCTTCCACCCGACCTTCCGCAGCAGCTCAGGCACCTCCTTGGCTTTTGCCTGGCGCGCAACGACCAAGGCAGCGGGAGTCACGTGCTCAAAACCCGGTAGTACAATGGCCGTAATTTTAGAACCATGTGAAGAATCAAGAAGGATCTCCGCAGCTATTTGTAGTTGGGATTGTCTCTTACTAACCGAACCATCTACCCGAATCGGTTTTGACCCACTTTGTGAGAATCCCCAAGGCTTTGGACCAGGGCACACCCCCTCCCGGTTTGGCTGTGAACGGCACAAAAAGAAAAACACGTTGCCTGCAGCTTGCGGGAGCAAGGTGGGGGTCAGAAACCAACATGGATCTGTACGATGTGTACGTGACGGTGAGTCCATTTTAGCTGACACCCTTGGTATTTGGAGCTTGATTGAATTGAAAGCACTAGGAACCTCCTGCGACCGCCACGAAATGAGATGGGTCACAAGCCAGCGACTAGAGGGCCTCCAGAACTTGTCTTGCGGCCTTGCGCGCTGTGACTCTTGTAACGCACAAGCACCTTCCACCCGTGCCTGCGCATCGGACGCTGCCCCACCCCTCTGAGCTGCTGTAGTGGATTGAAACGGGGATGCTGTGGGTGGTGCTGACCCTGCGGTCGCTGTCCCTGATCCGAATGGAGACGCACTTCTTGCTGCTGACCCTCCTCCGAACGGAGATGCTGTGGGTGCCGCTGACCCTCCCCCAAAAGGAGATGCTGTGGGTGCCGCTGACCCTCCCCCGAAAGGAGATGCAGCGGGTGCCGCTGACCCTCCTCCAAACGGAGATGCTGTGGGTGCTGCTGACCCTCCTCCAAAAGGGGACGCCGCTGACCCTCCCCCAAAAGGGGATGCCGTGGGAGCCGCTGACAATCCCCCACAAGGGGCCGCTGTGGGTGCTGCTGACCCTGCAGTCGCTGTCCCTGATCCGAATGGAGACGCACTTCTTGCTGCCGACCCTCCTCCGAACGGAGATGCTGTGGGTGCCGCTGACCCTCCCCCAAAAGGAGATGCTGTGGGTGCCGCTGACCCTCCCCCGAAAGGAGATGCAGCGGGTGCCGCTGACCCTCCTCCAAACGGAGATGCTGTGGGTGCTGCTGACCCTCCTCCAAAAGGGGACGCCGCTGACCCTCCCCCAAAAGGGGATGCCGTGGGAGCCGCTGACAATCCCCCACAAGGGGCCGCTGTGGGTGCTGCTGACCCTGCAGTCGCTGTCCCTGATCCGAATGGAGACGCACTTCTTGCTGCCGACCCTCCTCCGAACGGAGATGCTGTGGGTGCCGCTGACCCTCCCCCAAAAGGAGATGCTGTGGGTGCCGCTGACCCTCCCCCGAAAGGAGATGCAGCGGGTGCGACTGACCCTCCTCCAAAGGGAGATGCTGTGGGTGCTGCTTTGGCCGAAGCGGAGTCAAATGGAGACACACCACATCCACCACCGCATCCTGCAACAAGAAAAGAGCCCGACTGACATAACACACGGTCACAATCCGGCACCCGTCACATGTTGCTTGTATAGGGTGTTGCATTTTTGTCGCCAGGCTTGCTTGCAACACAAGGTTACTTTGAAGGGGCAGGGCGGGACCTGCCCATCTTTACCCCTGGCCCTACACCGACACCCTCGCCCATCCTCCTGCAAAGGGCGACACCGACTGGGCTGAAGCAAAGGGAGACGCCTTAGAGGACTCGTCTCAAAACGGAGACCCAACATGTTCAGAGAAGTCCCTTGTTTTGAGAATCCCTCGAATTGTGTCTCCACATACCCACCAGGTTCTTTGAATAACATTGGTTTCCTTCTGGCTTCCCTTCAAAAAAAGAAACAGAAAGCGGAACCCGAACAACAAATCACGCAAACACGCACGCCAATACATCTGTGCTGAACCTCTTAAATCAGCACGCAGGAATCGTCAGCTCGTGTTGCGCTTCCAAGCGACGCTCACCGCAAAAGCTCCCTGGGCATTGCCAAACGGCCTCGGCTAGCCCGCGCTTGGGGCAGCAGGGAGTGGCATCCCAACATGCTGAGTCAAGACAATCAATCTGGAACTCCGCAAGGATCTTCAAAAGAGGAAAGTTCCTCTAGTGCATCTCGGGAGATCTTGCTCTTTGTCGCCATGTAAGCCTGTAACAAGCTGGGCACAAAGCGAATCGTGTCTACCCTTCCTTCATGGTAACCAACTGCATGTCTCCACCTGCACAACCTGATGGCAGCTAGGGTCCTTGCGGCATGGCTGCATGGCCAGCGTTACAGTCTCATGTCCAGATGTTGCATGCTGCTTGAATGATCATTCCAATCAATGAGTTGCCTGCTGGTTCAAGCATGAGCTAGGCTTCGTTTGAGGTGGCCTTTTCCGGGGTTGATCCTTCCTGGGAACCAACTTTGGGATGCAGGGGCACCGCAAGGAGACACTCCCCGTGATGCTCCCTTGCCACAGTGCCATTGACCATGGGCTCAGTGCGGCGTTGAACAGCTCGGCCAAGCGAAGGCTCAAAACGTAGTCCCACTATTTACACATACACGCAAACACATACACACATGCAGATACATATATATATATATACACACACCACACCACACCACACACCACACAACACACAACACACACACACACTACACACACACACACACACCGTTTGACTCAATGCAATGAGTGTGCTCACTCTCAACTCCTCACTTCCCGTTGCCTAAACGACAATTACCTTGTCCAATTCAGTTTGTAGGAGGTTGTGACTGTGCGTGACATGCTGAAAACTTTCCTCGTTCGGTGTTGATCTTTTAGTCTGTTTGGACCAATCAAGGTGTTTGCACGTGTTTTGGGAAGGAGCAGGATAACTCTGAGGTTGCCAAACACCAAAAACTCAATGGAGGCTGCGACCGGGGATGCACTCCCACAGCGTCGTGTTTCCACGGCCGGTTGGCGCTGAGACGGAAGGTCCCCGTGTTGGTTGCGCAAGCCATCTGGCTGTGGCTCAAACGAATGGACTCCCCAAAATGGCGCCTTGCGAACTGGAACCGATGCCTAAAACCTGCGGTTTGCCCCAGTTGTTCTAAGGAAAAATGAGCCATACCCATCCACACGCCCCAAGGCGCGGCAGCTTCGACCGCTGTCCGACCAATAGCGGCTCCTTGTAGGTGAAGCCTGCGATCTTCTCCTCGTTGGCCAAGTACCTGTTCCAGTCGCCACCTGAGTCACTTGCTCAAAACCCGGTATTAAAACGGGCGTAATTCTAGAACCATGCAAAGAAGAAGGCGGCCGCAACTGATTCTGGTTGGGAGCATCCCTTGCTCACCTTCATCTACCCGGATTTTGATTGTGGCTCACCTGTTTTGCAAGTACTCGATGGGAAAGCTGGTTCTCGGCCTAACGGGAAATGGTGAAGGGCTGTGACATCTTGCATCGGATGGCCACCTTGTGAGAATCATGGCCAAAGTGCACGTGCTCTCAAAAAACACGTGACTCCTCTTGTATCAGGTGGTTTTGTTTGGTTAGCCGTTTCAGCAGTTTGTCAAAAAATGCCGGCACCACAAGCGTCGCTTTCTCCGAAGCGAATTCTGCTCGTAGTCACCAAGAAATAAAGGCCTACTTGTCTCAATCTAGAAGACGGGCGCCCCAAAAGCATAAACAAACATTCGGCGGCATCTGTTGTACGATGCGTGCAAGTTGTTCTGCCCTTCTTGCTCTGCTCACCATTCAAAGCTATCTGTGCAGGTTCTCTATGCAAAGTTCCCTAAGCAAGCTCTGCTGGTGCTTGCAAACTCCGGCGCCTGGGAAGCCTTCGCGGAGCCCGGTTTCGGAAAAGTCGGGGGCACTCCACGTTGATCTTCCAGTCCAAGTTCTCTCCAGTCGTGGGGTTCTCGGAGCTGTCCAGCCTGCGAGTTGGCGAGTTGAGGGCCCGACGGAAGCCAGGCCGGCCTTTCCCGGTTGAGGTTCACCGAATCTCAAGATGGAACCCATGGGCCCGTGGGCGTGTCTCGAAACTAGAGGAAAGGCCGAATGAACCGCTGGGCAAAGAGAAGCCGCAAGGAAACCCTTTTCGACTTTATGAGACTCCAATTCCTACTGCATTGGCTCAGTCCACCCAGAGAGGTTGGTACCAAAGGGGGGTTAGCCCCCAAGCGGAACGCTGAGGTGTTCCCAGAGAAAAGCTGAAGACACCACCCGCAAAAGGCTTCAAACAACAATCCGATCAAAACAGCAGTGGTGGCCATTCCCTTCCAAAGCAGGAGAATGAGCTTCTGCAACTCAGCTATATCTCCTTGGACATTTTGGGACTTGCATGATACATATGTCTATACATATATATATATATATATATATAATAGCCGTATTCACGGGGATTCCTGGATGCGTCCGAAAGAGTCCAACCCCAGGCTCACGGCTCCAGGTGCCACGTCTTGACGCGGCCAACACGTGGCAAGACCGGCCCCTTGAGGTGCGTGGGGTACTTCAGCGCCAGCGGATGCCACACGCGGAGCTTCTTGAAGAACTCGCGCCTATGCCGTGGGTGTATTGCTCCTAGACAAATCCAACCTGGACGTTCAAACAAACCACACACACACACACGCACGCACAAACAAAAAGTGAAGGGATTCCCTATAAAATGGGCCATGCCCTTCTTTTGCTCAACTGGGAGCGTCAAAAAGAGAGAGAGAGAGACCTGGGTGAGCATTAGCTCCTCGCCGACACAAATTCCGCCGGGCGCGCTGTTTCATGATGGTCTTCTTCTTGTGCAAGGCCGTCTCTTCACGCCGATAGTCCTGTCCGGCTGAGGATCCGGAGCGAGATCATTTGAAAAGGGGAAATAGGGTGTATACTTTTACGTAGTGGCCATATTAAAAAGAGGTTGGAAAATCCCATTAAAGGCCCTGGTAGTGAAAACAAACTGACCTTAGAACCATGTTTGTTCTGGATAGTCTGCCTTGACATGCCTAGGGGACCCCTTCGTTCCCTTCGTGGCTGCCAACTGTTCCTTGGGCCCGTGAGCCTTATGGTCAGAAACCTTGCAATGGTTGAGACTGAAGGTGTCAGGATGGAGCGTGGATTGGATGAGGGGGGAATGGCTTCCAAATCGCCCGTATCAGAACCTTCAAGCTGTCCCAACAACAACAAGGCCTGCCTGCAAACACCTCTGAGGCTATCTCTCCCTTGCAGCTCTCCAAGGCCCCAAAACGTACCTATTTGCAAACAAAATGCCATCGTATATATAATTCTACATGTATGTGTATGTATATGTATGTGTATGTATATGTATATATGTATATATATATATATATATGATACACATCTATATCATCTTGAACACCTCCCTCTGCACTTTGGAACTGCACTTTGCCATATCTTCCCCTGTCTGCAGAGCCCGTCCGAGAAGGGCAGCAAATGACGGCCCCACCTGCCGATTTGAGGCCACCACGCGGAATCATTCAGAACGGGCCTCTCGACCAACGAATGGAATCCCCAAAATGGCCACTACGTAATGATGACGTAATGGAAACGAAGACCAACACCTGCGTCACCCTAGCTCTTTAATTTTGAGCCACACCCATGTGGCCATTGGAATGCGTGTTTTTCAGTCCCTTTTTGGGTTAGTTTTACAGTACGCCGAAAGAATGTGCAGAATGTGTCAAAATAGGGGTTTAGACGCCGACAAATGGGTGACCCTCGAAACAACGCACCAAAATGTGTGGGAAAGAAACGCCTGGTGACAGGTTGAAAAGGTCTTATGCTAGACTTCCAAGCACATGTATAAGTTTTTTGAGCTCGCCTTGAGTGAAAATTGATGCCTGCTCCTATTCGAGCGGGCAGAAGCTAAAGCCATGCTGTTTGGCAAAAGGATTGCTACAGCCAGAAAGGCTTGGAGTGCAAGGGCCACTCTGTCCGCCCCCAAATCAGAATCAACGGCTTGATTTGGGTTCCGAGTACAGAGCTTGCACCAATGGCGTGTCATAGGGGTAACCCCCAAAATGGCCATTTGCCTTTGGTTTTCCTTTGAACCAACCCAAAAAAAGCAAAGTACAAAGAAAGACACCGACTCACATTGGGCCCGTGACACGCGACTCAAGCGAGCAGGCGCTACGCCCAGGTGCTCTCTTCCACCTGGCAGCATATTCCATAGCCGTGCAACCTAAGAGGCTTTGTATTTCACGATCTCAAGAGCAGGGTTGTGGGATCAAGGGTGCATCCCCACTTCTGTGATACAAGAGAACCTCCCCCTGTTTATGGGGGGCTGGTCTTTCGGAACCTTTTTGTTGTATCACAGAAGTGGTCATTTCCCAAAGCCCTGCTCAAGAGAGTCCAATGCTCTATGCCTGCCACTGTCGATGTACCATGGTTGCTTGTAGTCGAGGAAGACAGAAATGGGACGAGATGAATTGGCAAGCCGGAAACGAGGGTCTCTCCAAATTCGGGCGAGTTCGCCTAGGTGTCCTTTCGGCACAATGCGCGCAGGCAAATGAAAAGGACACAGACTGAAAGTGGATTCCGCCCCAGGACACCTGTCAACGCTCTCGAGATCAAGATGGGACCGATAAATTTATCTTCTCCACATCACACCAAAATCCAGATTCACCTGAACTTGGCGAAAACCGTTTTTTGTACACCCCCCCCCTTTTCGGCTTAGCCTCAGGGTTGCTCCTCCGGGCCGAGGGCCGGCCGCTCGGGCCCCGCCTCGTCCTGGAACTCCTCGTCCGTCATGGGGCAGAGCTCCTGGAGCTCCGCGGTCCTCGTCTCCAGCCACTCGGCCTGCCGCATCGGGACCCGAGGTCGGCGGGGAGACCGGTTCAACGCCACGAGAAGTACCTCGAAGGACCTCGAAGGAAAAAAATACAACCAGCGGTTTTAACCCAAACCGAAAGAAAAGTCAGAGAACAAAGTTGGGTGTACAAGATAGGTTCCCAGAAACAAGACACAGTTGGGTAAGTTACGCCATTCTCTGGGGAGGGAGCACCCTTTAGAATTATGGGATGGAAAATGTGGGTGCTCTATTTGGACACGTAACCATGTGTTGATTGTCCTTCAAGGTAGACTTAAACCCCGGGTGGTCGGATTCTCCGCAAGGAGTGCCCCAAGCGGGTTTTAACAAATGGGTTCCCTTTTGAAAACTCACACGTGACCGATTGGAACCTGTGTGTTGGAGCCCGTTTAGGGTCCCCCGACAAATACCTTGCCAAGTACCACACCAACAAATGCTGTGCCAAAGGTCAATGCAAGTCCAATAAACCCGCGCCAATTCTGGCGCAGCTTGAAAACAAGCTTTGGAAAACCGTGACACACAATTAGGTTTGTCTCAAAATAGGTGAGCCCGAAACAAGTCCTCTACTTCCCCCGTTTTAACAACCCCAGAAAGGGTACCCGCAAAAACCACCGTCCGTCCCAATGTGCGAATGAATTTGTTGATCTGCGCCTGCTCTTCTTCGGTCATCACCGTCTCCTCTCCCGCAGGCATTCGCATATCCTGACACGGCTCGGTGCCCGAGCGTGGCATTCGCTTGGACGCCATCACATAGACTAGCAGTCGGCCATGACAAACAAACACGCGGCAGTCCACTGCACCAATCTCCAATGAAAATCTGAAACGTGCACTGACTACCATGGCAAAAGCTTTGCAGAAACAATACACTGACCTTGTCGCTGCGCGAATCTCTGTCCAAAACACGCACACAAGAAAATGTTGCTTCAACCTGGCATCTGGCGAGGTTCAGGCGAACCAACCTTTCCACCCCAAATTACCTTGCAATCTGCCAACACCTGTCAAGTGTGCACATAGATGGCAGAGAGCATCCATTCTTTCCGTCAGGGCCTTCTCTAACACTCCGTATCTAAATCCCTGCAAGTCTAATGTTTTGGGCCCTCCTGTGTGGAATTTTCACTTTGGCCAGGTCTCCCTAACTGCATCACCAGCATCAGCAACAATACTCTAAAGAAGGAATAATCCCGTGCATCATCATCATCATCATCATCATCATCATCATCATCATCATCATCATCATCTTCTTCTTCATCCTGATCATCACTATGGTTGAATGAGGCATGTGTGTTTCTTCGCTTCTTTGGGGATGCTCCCCGCCGGCGGCATTCCTGAGACTGTCCACGCAATCTGTCAACTTCAGATTCCTCCAGACTGAATCAGAGATGCTTCGGTCGCCTTCCAGTCAGGAATTCGTTCATTTCCCGGCGATTCCTGTGATTCGTGTGGTCCGGATGAGTCCCACCCGTTCCAAAGGCACGAACGCGCCGGGCTGCTATGGCTGGTTACCTACCCGGGATCCAATGGGCAATGGCTGATTTGTTTGGTTCCCTTCGTTGCCAACGATAAATGGTGTGTGAACACCAAAGGCTTTCTTTTTGGTTTCCCCTTAAAAGCACAGAACACGGGTACCAACTCCAAAAACAGAAACACCAAAATGGAATCAGCCGGAGCTAAGGATAGGCCTGGGCGCTTTGCTGAGCCCGTGGCGAGGTTGTAGGTGCCCTTGTAGCGGCGCTGCACTGCAGCCCTTGCCTTCCGCTTGAAAACCCCGAACGCCGGTCTTGCTGAAAGGGGCTAGAAGCAAGGCGGTGAGAATAAGACTTTTGAGTAAGACCTTATGAAGGGAACCTAATGGAGACTCCAATAATAATAGAACCTCTCCTGGTTGTTGTCCCTCTTGGTTTGTGTTTAAACCAATCAAACCTATTTTGCGACAGACACATTTTAGTGGCTGGGCACGGTGTTCTCTTGACAGCCGAAATGCGTGATGGGCAACCTGTTCTCCAAGAGCACCTCAAAGCTCGCAATCTCCGACCAGTGACTTTTGGTGCGCCCCATCTGACTCCGTTCCCCAATGGCCATTGTCAGCTCGCGTGGGATCCTGGGCCCGGGCGGCGGCCAGCAGGCCCATAGTTGCTGCCAGGCCCACCTTGCGGAGGCAAAAACGGGGCCTTGGTTGGAACCTTGCCCTGCGCTAGCAAGTTATACACCCCCCCTCACCCCCCCTCACCCCCCCCTCCGGTTTCTACTTTGTTTTGGTTTGAGGGTGTGAGCTCTCTCGCTCTCTCTCTCTCTCTCTCTCTACTGGGCCGTCGACCGCTGGCAAGGTGCCGCAAAGGCCATCCGAGTTCCTGGCAAGCACGTCGAGTCCCACGGCCCCATTTCACCCGAAGGGACGCGCGCTGTGGGGTAAAGCAGGGTCTCTCCGCCAACCCAGCTCCGGGGCCTAAGTTTTGGGCGGACCACGGCATGGGCCAGGCCAAGCGCCCCTACCAGAAAGGACAAAAAGCCAAGTGGGACAACCCAACTCTCACTGCACTGACCCATTGCAGTGACAAAAACATCCGAAACCCGGATCTCGGTGGACCTTCCTTTCACCCCAAAAATTGAGAGTTATTGCAAACTCGAATCTGAAATATGGCTGCCTCCAGAGCCGCGAAGGTCATTTCCATCCGATGCTTTGAGGCCCTTTGAACTATGTTTACTGAGTCTACTGAGAACAAGTTGCAGGAAAATCTTCAGAATGCAGAACAACCTATGTGCTCTGCTCAGCACAGGTGTCCAAATGCGACAAAAACATACTTTGACAGTTATTTGAGTTTGGATCCGCGTACGTGACATACTGTATCCCCCACTGCTGCCCTCACCTGTCTCGTCCAATTCATACTATCGCCTCACCCTATGGAGCGCTATTTAAACCCTGCAGTGGCCCTGTGCTTCACTCCTGCAATGCAGGTAGATTTCACATGTGCCATGGGCCGTGTCCACGGCTTCCTTGATAGACATCCTTTTACTCGTCTCACCGCCACTAAAGGATGCACATGTCCACGTCAAACCCGGCAACGAAGCAAGCTTAAGTCCACTCAGCAAAAGGGATCACTTCAGCACGGCAAATGGGGCTACTTGACATTCGCGTCTGTTTTGTGGCAGGTGGAAAAACGTAGTTTCACATGTTCGTCCACCAACATGGAAAAACCAAATCGGGCGTTCTTTCCCTGTTTCCTTTTCAAACGGCCACCCAAAACGGGGAGAGTTCTCTCCAAAAAAAAAACACACCCAACTCTTGGGGATGCTCCTTTGGCACAACCATCTCAAACAAAAATGAGCCATACCCTCTCCGCGAACCACCTTTGTATATGGCTCACATGAACCCCAAACCCATGTAAGTCATCAAAAGGCCGCATCTCCACCCCTATGATTGCGGCTCATGTTTTCCGAGCTTGTGCACCCCTTGGAGATCGCAAAACAACCTGGCGACCCACCAGAAACTGACCTCACACATACATGAAAGTGGTTTGGGGGCCTTTTCCCACATAAACCATCATTTGGGGTGAGGTCGTGTGCGGTCGAAAAAGAATCACCCAGATAAATACCCCACAAATACCAAGCGAAACCGAAAACGATGAAACCGCTTCGGCCGCTAGCTTTCCCATGCTGGGGCGCACGGGACTGCGAGGCGCGGCCGCGAAGGCTGGCGGCTGGGCAGCTCCAGAGGGGTCACCTGCCCCGATGTGAAACCCGATGTGACACGGGGCTTGTGGATTGAGTGCTTCCACTTAAATGGGAAATCGCAATTGTAAAAATAAAAAATAACAAATCTGAAGAACATTTCTGGGATTCCAGTAGTGGTCGCTGGAATTTTCCGGGTGGAATGGCCCTCTGAGCTGCTTTTCTCCTCTCTCCTGCAGATTACCCTACCATCAAAAGCCTTCCTGTTTGGAGGACTTTGGGAGCCGCTTTTGGGGGTCCATTTGTAGGGCTAGAGAAGTCATAACTGTTCACGCACCCAAAAGAAGCCACTAGACATTGGTTGAAAAGGTGATGTCTACAACAACCAGAAGGGGAGATATGGGGAGCCCTGAAAAAAATAAGATACAAAATCCCGACCCAGAAATCATGAAAAGGGGAACCCGGGCATGGCCTAACTTCTGAACATGCCAAGATTGCCTTTCTATAGGACCGCCTCCTTGTGGTTTCCCCGGCCCAACCCCTTCAAGATGTTTCGGGGACTAGCAGATCCGATTCTGCCGTCTGAGTAGCAAAGCTGTAGAATTCCGTGTGCAAACCAACTGCCTGACATATCGAACACAAAACAGGCGCCATCCTCTGGAAATCGAAGGCTGGCAAACAGGGCCTGGTCAATGGGTCGCACCTCCCTTTCTGGATTTGCCAGAGAAACGAAAGGGAAACTAAACACAAGAGGATGACCCTTCTTTTCAGAAACACTCCCCGTCAGACTCAGTAGAACTCAGCAAAGTCGCCAATAGGAATCAAGTTTGAGTCAGTACTCTCGTTCTGCTGAAATGAGCGTAGAGCTCCCTTGGGTTCCCTTTCGGAATCCTTTCGGATGTCTATCTGGGTCCATGACCGCTACCCTGAAGTAGCGTTCTCACCATGGCACGCGTGGCGCAAGCGGCGGGCCCCGTGCCTCTTGCACCGTGAGAAAGCTCTCGGAACTTTGCCGCACGAAGAAAGGGAGCAGCCTGGGAAACGGAGCAGCGGACCATCCCAAAGGGTTTCCACTACCCCCAACCACCACCCGAGAGAACATGACTTGTTCACCACTAGAAACTTGTTTACCACTGTGGAACCAGTGAAGGGTGACATATGCCGTCCCTTGCATGGATTGGGGGATCCTTTTGAGTCCCTGTGCGACTGGGTCAGGGGCCATCAATTGACAGGAACAACTAGAACAATGGTGGAAAAGGAAGGGGAATCGAACGCTTTACGCATCCGAAATACCTGAAGGGCTTGACCCATTCTTGGCCGCTTGACATCCTCCTCGGGAATAGACTTGATCCTAGTTGCTGTTGACCCTCCGCCAAAATGTGGAAAATCCGGACTGTTTCAAACCAAAAGTTCAAGTCCAAAGGTGTGCCCTTTTTTTTCTTGTTTTTCGGGGACCGCCAAAATGGGTTCGGTGTTCCTCTAGGTGTCCCTTTAAAACCAGCAAAAAAGGGGCGCCGACTCCAAACAAAATGACTCACTGAAGATCGTCGTGAGCGGCAAAAGAGCTGCCGCCAGATATCGGCCCATGGGCCTCAGGCGAACGGACGAAAAAGCTCTGCGCCAGAAAAGTTGCGGCGATGCGCCTGCACCGAAACCAATGGAAAACCCCTACTTCTGGGCAGACCGAATATTTTGACTCATACCCACATGGCTTGCCCCCAAACGGTCTGCCATCACCCCAAAGCACGGGAAAAAGACAAAAATGCAAGCCCAACCGCTGCCAATCACCTTGAAAGCAGCCAAAGGGAAATCCTATCAAACCCCGATGCAAACAGAAGCTGGCTGCCTACTTTGCCCACTTTAGTGTGTTCTTCCGGCACCTGGCAACATCCACATCATCCCGCTCGGCCGAAACCACCCGCCTAGAGGGCTCCGGCATGATCCCGACGGATCGAGCCGCGGGCCTGGCCTTTTGAGCCAACAGAGCTGCACAAACGCCACTGACCTGGCGGTGGTCAAAAACAATCCGGGTGCCCCACCACGTACGATACACATCTATGTCTATGTCAAATAATATGCAAAAAAGCAAATGAACAAAATTCAAATGGAACCGGACGTCCGGGTTTGGGGGTCCCTTTAAAAGGAAAATGGTCCAAACCAGGACCTGGAACGTCAGGTTCCACGTTAATTGGTGGGAGCGTAGCCCGAAAACGGCGTGAGCCCTGGTAAAGGGAAACATGGACGAAACCCCCGTATGGTTCCTTCGAGGGACTCCCTAGGTTCATTCCCAGCTGGGGCATTCCCTGCGCTCCGTTTGGCCTTCCAGAAAGCGAAGCCAACCATGACACGATTGAGGATGAAGCACAAGTCGTGGGATTTGTGCCATGTACTTCTTCTTACCCAACTGCAATCCCCCTCTGCGTTTTGGGCACCTGTCTTTGCGTATGTCCCTCGGCTTTCGGAAGCGCGGAAATCAATTGAGCGGAAACAAAGCACCCCTCTGCGTTTTGGCCGTCGCTACCTCTGAAGAGGCCTAAGGCCAGGGTCATAGAAACCACAGGGAAAAGTCTACAGGAAATTGGCAAAGCACCCAATTTCCGGGTTTAGGCTCCTGATATTTGGTTGTGGCTGGCTTTTTTGCCAGGGGTCCGTTACTTTTCAGGCAGAACGCGGGAACCCTGCCCCTCCGGATCTGCGGGTTCTTGCGGAAGGCTGGCATCTCCGATTGGCCAACAGCCCAACGCGAGGTGACACGTTAACGGTACAATGGAGAATCCATCACCACGGCCCTGGCTGCCACGGGAAGCAAAGTTCTGCAGCAGTCTTATCCAGTCAACCTCGAAGAACCTATCCCTTTGCACCTGTAGCAGCAAGGCGTTCGTTAGCCAGACCTTGAATTAAGTACATGCGCGTGAGACGAAATCCATGCATCGCAGGGCCTCAGTGCAGGTGAGAAAACTATGGAGGTACAGCAACATGTCTGTTACCTTTCTCCAGCTCAAAATTAGAGACCCCCGTCAAGTGGTGGGGTATTGGTGGGTCCTCCAATGCATCCAGAAAGGAGTTTCCTATTTGAGACAGACCCCAATGGCTGGAAAGCACCGCAGGTTGACACAACAGCGCACTTGTAGGCTGATTGCATACATCCAAACCTGCGACCATGTTGGAGCCTTTGGGGGCTGGCTTCCCAAAATGAAGTTATAAGTACAACTAACAGGCAATTCCCGCTAAACATGGAGGAAATGAAGGTTTACAAACTCCCGCTGGAAGACTATGTACTTTCGTTTTGCACAGTCTGCACCAAGTCACGGTTGGTAGGAGCCCAATTGATCAATGATATGATTCATGCATTCAGCCTTTGAATCCGAAACCATGACTATGGCTATGGCGCTAAACCATGACTATGGGATCATGCCTGGTTGACCACTGTCAGCTTCTCTCTATTTGGTGGTCTGGATTGGTGATTTGGTGGTTAAGGGGTTTCCCATCTACCCTCCACAAAAGCCAGGGGTTCAAATCCCCAAACCACCAACTAAGGGTAACCTGACATTGGTCGAATCTGGGACTGTGACTATGGTCGTCGCGGTCTGATGTTGTCCAGCCAATGGGCCACCTGGAAGCCCGAAAGCTTTCACGGCAAGCGCGCCACGTTGCGACGCGGCTTGGCGCGCAGGCAAGCTCAACCCCGAGTGGTTGATGTAGCAACTGTGCTGTAAACCTGCTAGTTGAACTCTTCCAAGAGAAAAACCGCAACAAAACCACGGTTTGTGCAATTCATAGCACGTCTGGAGTACCTGAAAGGAAGACTTTCCTGTTACAGTTGCCCCTGTAGGTGCGATGGCTGCGCGAAGACCCCGCATCGCTTCCCTCCGGGCCTGGCTCTCGCGAGTGCCCCAAGGCAGCTCCTTGGCTTTGCCTGGAGACTTGCCTGGCACTCCGCCCCCAGTTCCATGAGAATTCCCTGCGACTCGGACAAACGGAGTCCTTCTTCTGCCAAAACCATTCCAAAACAAAACCAGTTTGGGTGACCAATTCGTTGAGGGTCGAACAAAGGTGTGCAATCGAATGCGAAAAAACAGAGGATCTGAGCAAGCCTCAGTCTGTTCAGACCCTGTTTAGGGTCAAACTTGAGACATCACGCAAACAACTCAATGACCACTTATCCCCATGCGCTTTAGGCTGAGTCTATCCTCACCAGAGTGCCAATTGAACGAGGTGTCCGTTTGGGTCAAACCTGAGTTCCGGCGGGCTGCTGAAATTGCTATGGACAGCCCTTAGGATTCAGTCTTCTCGTGGCAAAGCTTGAACCTTTCCGGGGATCGGCAGCTGATCGATGTCCCATGAGTTGTTTTCACTGACAGTATATCAGTATATCAGACACAACCTGTCAAAAGAATGAGTGGCTCGTTGCAGCGCGTGCGCCTGGAACTTGTAGCCGCTTTCCATCTGGGCAGAGTAGACTTGGGGACGTGGTTTGCAATATGACATCTGCTTACATCTGCGCCATGGTCCAAACTCCTAGCAAGCAATCCCGAAGAGCTTTTGACCGCGGCACTGCCGCATGCGCCGGCCTCGCCGTCGGCACTTGGCCCCGTCCGCCGCGTAGCCCGCGGCGTGCGCCGCTTGCGCCGCGTGCGCCGCTTGCGCCGCCGGCGCCGGCGACGGAGCCGTGGGCGCCGGGGGTGCCGCTTGCGCTTTTGGCGCGGGGGGCGCGGGAGCCGAGGGCGGCTTCGGCTCGCTCAACACCGGCTGGGACCGGGCGGCGCTGAGCTGGCTGCCTGCTCTGCCTGCAACTGAAGAAGACACAAAATTGAAGATTCGAACACCAGAAGTAAGCGCCCCGCTGTTGGGCATGGCTTCCAAAGCGGCAGCAGCAGCCACCTGCATGGTTCGCACGGTCAACGCAATGACCAGCAGTATACAGCAGTGAAAAGTAGTAAGGCGTTGCCTTTGAAAACTGTCAGTTTCAGGTGGCTGAAACCGACCATATGGACTTCCTGGGTGGGCTGCTTACTCGTCCTCCAATCATGGAAAGGGTTTTGGAAGACGAAACCTTGCCTTTTGCAGCACCAAAAACAGTCCACTTACATTGGAAAGAGGGGTTGAAATCCCTCTTTCGGGAAACCAAGATATACCCATTTCGATTAAGTTCCATGCGGTGTCTTTTGGGGGAAACCCAGTTGGGTTGCCCACCGCCCCGCTTTTCGCCTCCCCGAGATTTGCCGCCACCCGGCTGCGGTCCCCCGTGACGGCCGCGGGCACACGCGGCAACGGCAGATTGCCCCCGCAGATTTGGCAGAACCGGGCATCCTGGCACGAAGCAGCGGGCTCGCTTTTGCAGGAGGTGTCCCTTCAGCCCAGAAAAAAGGGTAGCAACCAGGGTGGCATGTTTTGTTCAGCCTGTCCCGACGTAGGGGGCTCTACGCTTTTTGAGGTGGTGTTCCCTCAACCCAGAAAATAGGGTAGCAACCAGGGTTGCACCCCTTGTGTAACCCAGACTGTCCCAGGAGCGAGAATTCCAGAGGTTTCCCTGCCAGAAACCGCTTGGTGCGCCATCGGGTTGGGCCTCACTTTGTTTCGAGCTCTGCTTCGTCTCTGAAGTCACAAATCAAAAACTTGGCTGGCTGCGCCAATGAGGTAGGCACACGGCCGCATGTCGTGCACTGGTACTGGGCAAACCAGGCTACCACAGACCTCGAATGTGCCAGCTTGGCACACAAGGCCGTGTCTCGTAAAGCAACACAAGCATGGAGGAAAGGCGGGTGTCTTTCGAGCCCCGATTCAGCCTAGCAAACCCAGTCAAAATGAATGAAGAACCCCGAACTGAAGAAACCAACTGGTGGTTTCCTTTTGGAGAATCCCCTTCCGGTGCATTCCTGTTTCCTGTTCCTTGAAATCCCCTACTAAAAATGGGCTGGGCGGGGGGGGGGACCGCCCAGCAAGCTTGCGTGTCTCGCTTCCCTGAAAACCCAGCTGCAAAGACAGCGAGCCTCAAAAGCGCACATGGGTGTGAACTTTCATGGATCTCTTGACATTCATGTCCCCATGTTGCTTCTGAGCCAAGCACGCTGAAGGCCCCACGGTGGACGGGGGTGCGGACTTGGCCGCGGAAGCCTCCAAGGCAGTCAGGCACTGGGGAGACCTGCGAAAAGTGGACCTGTGCAGAAAGAAAAGTGGAAAATGAAGGGACACCTGCGATTTAAAACGAATAAAACTCCTAAAACAAATACCCCTCCCTGTGATTTTCGGCTCAGTAAAGCTCCCCAGATTGTAATCCCTGGCGATTGGCTGCCTCCATGGCCAGCTGAGATGTACCGGTACCAGACCCTGCCCCCCCCCCCCCCCCCGCCCTCCCGCTGCTTGGTCTAAACGTGTTGAAAGCAGTGGCTGGATCTCAGGCAAGCCTCTACCAGTAAGGTGTTTGCTTCGGCTAGCTGTCCGGCAGCCGCTCTCGGGGGCCTCTGGGGCTCAGTCTTTCCCAATACCCCTGCAACCTCATAGGCCCCTGGCTGTGGCGGGGGGTAATCGCGGATCGTAGAGGCTGGGCCTCGGTGACGTGCCGGAGCAAAAGTGGAATGTCTGCCTTCCCGGACCCGAAACCGGTCCACAAGCGCAATTTCCGAGCAGTGAAGCCAAATGAAACCGTTCAGGGTTGTTTTGTCATGTTTGCGGTTCAAAAGCACAAGGTGCAATTCAAATTTGGAATTATGCGCATCTAAAATAGTATTGGGGATCTGGGGGTCGGGGAAAGCGATATTGATTATATAGGGTGCATTCAATACAAGGGGGCAGTGATTAGGCCTCTTTCGTGCAATTCAGTCGAGCAAAACCCAGCCTAAACCAACCCCACGAAGCAACCGTAAACCAACCTCACAAGCCAACTCAGGCCCTGAATCCACCCTGAACCAACCCCAAAAGCAACCCTCAAGCAACCCCAGAATTCCAATCTGTCCAGCTTCCCCAACCAAACTGACCGGGTGACAAATTGCCTGGGTGGCTCTTAGCCCCACTAGTTGCGGAGAATATCGAAGATCATGTTCCGAAGGTCATTGGTGGCTGCTGCCTGGAGCCAGTTTTCACTCGGGTTGCAAAATGTTTGGCCAACAGGCTTGTATCACATAGAACAGTATCCCCCCCCCCGGGCCGGCCCTTTGAAACGGGATGGCGGGATATTATCAGGGTGCGTTTCTGCTCCCGTACGTTGGCATCAGGAATGACAGGCATCTATGACAGCGGAGCACATCCTTGGATTGAAGAGGGATGATTCTCCAGACTCCTCGAAATTCTTTATTGTCCAATCAAACGAAGTACGACACATTCGTACATATCCAGGTGACTATAGGCGGGTATGTGTCAAAATAGGAGGGGCTTTCAAGGTGTTCTATTTGGCTTCCCTTCCAGCCCAGCTAGAAGAAATACCCCATACTCTCCTGTAAAAAATGTAAAGAAGAAGTATAAAAATAAAAATACGACAATGATAACAATAATGATAATACTAACAACAATAATAATAAACAAACAAACAAAACCAACCAACTAAAAAATGTTGGGCATCCACGCAGCGCCTCCCGCGGCGGCGGTGGGCCCGGGGTGCCCAGGCGGCTCTTCAGCGTGGCCTCGGTTTCGGCCGCGCGGACGTGCCGGTGCCATAGAGGAGCCAAGCCCGTCCGAGGAACCCTGCGACTTGACCAACCCAGTTTCCCCTTGAAAGAACTCTTTCAAGCGGGGAGGTAAAAATTCGAAGGAAAAAAGTCGGGTCTGGTTTTAGGTTATCCTTTTCGGGATATCGTTCGGGTCTGGCTCTGAGTTAAAGTTGAAGGAACCGTCCCATCCGTTTAAGCCATTTCTAGTCAATTTCCAGCGTGGCCCGTTTGGAAGTGTTTCTCGCTTTGGGGTTGCCTTACTGAAAGACACACCCACGTGAGCCACAATCAAACCTGGATGAGACAAACCCGCGTGAGCCGCAATCAAACCTGGATGAAGTTCAGTCGACAGTCCAAACTGGACATAGGGCTGGCAGCTCTTTGGATACATTACATGTTTGCTGTAGACTCCTTCAATGCCAGTGGTTGATTAATTATGATGTATGGTTCATGACTTGGACTGGTGGTTCGGGGGCTGCCAAATGGTTCTTGCTTGGACCGAATGGGGAGATATCCTGTAGCCACCAAACCAACAATCCAAACCACCAAATGGACTTGAATTCAAGTGGAGAAACTTCAAAACACAACACACCCAAATATCAAGAGCCTGTGGGCGTTGGCATCAAATTGACATCAACTTCAACACTGTCTGCTGAAACGATATCAGGCCGAAAAGCTTGATTCTGATGCCTTGGTCCATATGGTGACAAACTTGGCTTGTTGTCGGGTCCAGTTGGCAACCGCCAAACAGTGTGACCTGAGCCAACCCAGATAGCAGCCATCCAACCGCGACTTCATTAATAGACTCGCTGGTCCAAACTCTTCTGAGTAATTGCAACGACGTAGATAGTAGTCCGTTCACAACGGGCAACCTGCGGAAACCTGCCAACTTGCTGAAACCTGCACCCCCTCTCAGCCTGTTGGGGCTTATTGGGCCAAAGGCCCGCCTCCCAGAAATCCGCAGCGCTGGCCCTTTGCCTGCTGGTCAAGGAGGCCGGCCGCCTGTGCGCGCGCGAACACGCGCGGCCTTTGGGACCGGGCCCTGACACCCACCCTGCCACTCTTGGGGACGCGGACCCTTGCGAACCCCTTCTGTAGAAGCAACTCTCACATGAATCCACTTGCAGAGGTCCAGGCGTGGATCTTGCGGGTATATATATATATATATATGTATACATATACACACATGCATACATGCATGTACAGAAAAATCCTCTATCTGCAACTCCCTGCTCAGTCTTCTCAGAGGCTGTATTCACAACCCCTTTGTTTGGGTGGGTTTCTTTGTTTGAGGGCACCCATGTTTGGGCGGGTTAAAGCGGAACTCAAAGGGAAACCACCTCTTTGGGCCTGTCTACTAATCTCCACCGCCCTGGTTTGATTGTGGCTCTTGTGCAGCAGCAAGAGGTCGTACAGGAAACAATCCAGTGTAGTGTGATCCAAGATGCTTCCCATCCCTCCCCCTCAAACAACCAAGGGAGTTCAAGGGATTTACAGCCACTAAACAAAGAACAGTTGGGTCAAGTTGGGTCCCCGTTGTCATTTCGGGATATGGGGAAACCATACATATAGATAAATATATGTATATACCCTTTGGTCGACATCATTTATGTGGTTGGACTTGTGTTCTTTACCCATGAGGGTTGCTTGAAAAGCTCCCCCCACCCCCCACCCCCCCACCTGGGTCTTGGTGGTTTGGGAAAGTGGAAACCATACCTGTTGGCATTTTGAGGCCAAACCCCTATACAGCCTCTGTGATTTCAGCCACGGCCGAAACAAAATGCGTGTTTCCCCCAGAGGACGTGTCTGGTTTTTGTCCCCTCCCAACCTTGACCAAACCCCAGCGCCCTCTGATTTGACCACATGGGTAGGTTGAACAACCAGAATTGCTCCAAGGATGGGTGAACAACCAGAATTGCTCCAAGGATGGGTCATCCAAATCGGCTCCACCCTTACTTCAAACAACGGGTGAAACCCCCGAAAGCTTTCGGGGGGGAAAAAAAAAAACACTGCGCCTCAAGGGCTGGACGCTGCTCACGGAGGGCAGCGCTGGCTGAGAAGCCGAGCCTGAGCCGGTTTCCGTTTTCGTTAGGGGGGTTGAAAGGTGGGTGTGGCTCAAAATTAAAGAGGAGGGGCAAACCGCAGGTTTTGGTCAATATTTCCACTTACCAGGGTTCCATTTTGGTACCAGTTTTTTGAGCCACAGCCAGGTGTTGATATCCCTTTGGAAGCTCCAAAAAGGGCGTTGATCTCCTGCTCGAGATTGGCGAATTCTGTTGCCGCTTCATGAAACGAATCGGAAGCCCTGGAAATGGCAAAATTGACTGCACTCATTTCAGGCACGCTTTGACCAAAGCGTGAAAGAAGGAGTCACAGTCCAAATACGTGGTTACTGGAATGACCATGCAAAAATTAGTGACTGGCTTGTGTGAAACTTAGAGCTCGTCCCCCGGTCTCTCCCAAATGTACTAGGGAACCGCCAATCTGGTGCTGGCATAATGAACTCCTCTACAAGCGACTCCCAAAGTCTAATTTGGGATGTCCAGAAAAGGGGACCCCAGAAATTGTGGCTTCCTTTTGGTGACCAATCTCAAAAGGGGTGCCCTTCGGGGAGCACACACCCGGTTCAAAAACCCCTTAAGCCGGTTACAGTACAAGTGAAGCGCTCGAGGGTTCCGGCCTCTTTGGCTACCCATCGCCTCCGTTTTGTACGGATTGAGTCTATGCAGCAGCGGAACGAGCAACAAGCTCGGGTCTGCAAATCAAAATATGTGGAATTGTTGGAGGATGGCACGCAAAAGGCTTGTCCCTTTGGCTGTTTGAGGATAAGTTTGGCATAGGATTCCTTCAAGCCCCACATCTTTGGAGGCCCAATGATCTTCACCATGCTGTCTTAGAAGAAGACTCCCGGCATATGTTTTCTTTTTGGCCGTGCACTCCCTGGTGCGAAACTTGGCAAATGAACCCCATGTCCCTCCGGAAAAGGACCAGAAACGGCAGGTTTTGTTGGCCGAACTCGAACGAGGACGCACAGGATACTGCTTCCAAAGCCCTGTCCGCAAGTGCTCGGTCCTTTTCGATTGCGCTTAAGACATTGACTCAGCGTTGTCCGCAAGTGGCGAGTGGGACAAAGACCAGTGTCACCCGGGATCTGGATAAAATCAAGGCCATGAATATTCTGAGCAAACGGCGCAGCATGAAACAACCCCGGTGAGGAGCAGTGTCTTCTCATTGACTTCAGGTCGTCTCTGCAATACACTCCCCGAACTTCCAGCGAGCTGCCAACTTTCTGAAAGCCGTGGAAGCCGCTGCGGAGGCTCCCGATTCCAGATCCCATGCGCAGTGGTCCAAGCCCCACCAGCAAATCAATCCTTCCCATGGCAACCAGGAGCCAACACTCCCAGATTGCTGCAGTGCCAACACTGCAAGGCGACACTCTATTTTTTTCTACACGCGCCTGGTCCCCCCAGTGTTTTGGGCCCATGTCGAACATTGCGACGGTTAGGGGTTCTTGAGTGCTTTCCCTTGAACCAGGTGCTGGCCAAACTCTGCCCTTGCTTTGAGGGCGAACTCACTCAGTGGCGGATGCAAACGCCAAATGGCTCACTGATTGCCTTTGCACCGCCGCCTGATATCAAACCACTGTCCCGATTGTCCCAGCTGTAATTTGGTTCCCCGGTGTCCTAAACCAACAGTATGCTATATTGTCCCTTGCTCACGTTGGTGTGTCTTCAAACAGGTGACCTCTAAAATTGTGGTTTTCCTGTCGTTTCCCTCCAAAACACTCCAACGAGGGTTACGGGAAGGATGCTGCGCCTTGGATTGCAGGGCCGCCACCACATCAAAGTGCTTCGCGTCCGAAGCCACGTTCACGGGTGTCCGGCCCTGGCTTTGCGACTTTTAGAGACTGGTGGCGCACGAGCAGCACCCGAAACCTGAGTTCACTTGTAGGATTTATGGAAACCAGGTAGTAGAATCGCCTACTAAAACGGCCCATGCGTGTTTTGTGTGCTCATTGACATGGGCTTGTCATGTTTGATTGAGGCAACCAACCAAATACATGGTTTTGGTTCTTCCCTGCAAACCCACTTTGAAGCGGGCGAGCCAATCCGTGCCTCTTCGAAAGAACGTTCGCGCCTTGTTGTCCTTGGCGTCGGGATCCGCCTGCTGGCTGATCAGGTAAACGCACAAGTCCTGGATTTCGGGCAATTTCGCGGACTTATGACTCACCGTGGCTGGTGCCAGAGGAAACCTCCGCGTCTTCCTCAACCAACAGTCGACTACCTGTGACAGTGCGACTTGCTCATGTGAGCACCCTCCCTTTTTGACTTTGACTTTGCCTCCTGGCACTGCGTCAGACATTCTGAGACATTGCTTACGATGATCCAAGAACAGGGACATAGCCACCGAAGAAGGCTAGGGCGTCCACAAGGCCTCTCTCATCAAGGGCATGTAGAGACGAACATCACGGGGCGCAAACCGCCGTGGAATAGTTTGATCACGAATCGCCCCCTCATTCTGCATACTCTCAAGGCACAGAGGGTTGAGACGAATGCGTCTCCATGATTGGCTGCGGGGCGGCTCATCGCGCTTGGCTGCCAAGACCGCCTGGTCCCTGACACCTTGGCGACAAGTGCTTGCAGCTCAACGAACAATTCCACAGCACGCCTTCGGGCAACAGGTCAGAAACCCCAAAATGCCAGATCAACACACGCAATCGCGCGCGCCTTCGATCTTGGGCTTGCGACAACGACGCCGGCAGCATGATCACGAACGCGAGATTTCGAAAACCGAGATGGCCCACCCAATAACAAGTCAGGTACGCATGATTGACGGAGGGTGGATGCGAACCCAGAATATGCCATGGCTACCGCGCTGCGCCGACAAGGAGCTGAACCGACATGAGCTCGATTTCAAAGGTACCGAAAGACTGCGTTGATCGCAGGCTCCAATGATCGCCTCTGACACGTTGTAAGAATGGCTTGTGCAAGATCACGTTCAGCAGCGCAGCAAAACAGGAAGGCTGGAGGCTTTGTTCTGTGCAAGTTGCGGGGCCTTCCGGTCTCCCCCCTGTCGACTCTACGCACTTTGCAACCATGGCCCGCGCTGCGCAGAGAAGAAAGGAGGCTTGCTCCAAGGCAGAGGACTCGAGGTCGCACTGTCGACACCTGCGTGTCCGGAGGTGGGAGCGATGAGGTGCTACTCGGCATGTCAAAGGAGACCAGACAGGCTGGACAAGGCTTGGAAGCGCCCTTTGCTCTTTTCAAGCCCTGCGGCTCGCAATGCGGGGAGCTTGGCAGGTTTGACCCGAGTAGTCTTGGTGTTGACGCCCTTGCTATATTCGGCGGAGGGTTGGCGTTGTTGTCCACATTTTCTCTGGGCACTGGCGTCAGTACGATGTTGGTTCGGTGGTTCTGTGACATGTTGGTCGTGCGACTTTGAGTTGTTCGTGCTGAGCGTGGACGCTTGCGTGTCCCAAGACGTCGATCTTGCGCACCCCCGACAGGCAAGGCAGTGGCGCCAGTGGCCGTCTGATGGGACGATTTGGGCGGCACTCTTTGGCCCGCCGCAGGACTTAGCCTTTAAGGTCTGCTGAAGCGCCTTGGAGCATCAAGGGGGGGGAGTAAAAGCTAGTAAAGAGGTTGTTGTTGACACTGCTCTTGTGCAGCTTGCGCTTTCCTTTGTTTGGGCTCTTCTTGGTAGTGGAGCTGCTGTCATCATGGAGCACCCGGCTTTCCCTCTGCCTCTGTTTGGGCTTTGCGCGTGGTGACGGCTTTAACCAGGCTTGCTTGTGCGCACAATGCTTGTTTGGTTCCATGGCCAGAAAGCCGACGAGTCTGCCTGTGGGTCGTCTTGCGCCCTTGGTGAGGCACATCATGGGCACTGGAGCTGCAGGGCGTTGCACGCATGAAGGTTGGAAACAAAAGATGGTGCAGCGTGATGTCCGTTGAAGTGCCCTTCGTTTTGCCTGCTTTGTAGCGTGCAGCGCAACAGTGCAGCGCAATCGACATTGCCCAAGGCTTTGCTGTCACCGCCGTACTGGTAGGTTCTTGAGACCAGGCTTGATGTGAGCAGCGCGCAAAACCTGGCGACTTTGGTTCCACTAATATGGATAAAAATACTGATTTCAGCTTTACAACAAATCCATTTCCACCAGTTTGCGGCGCTGGGCCTCTGCTCAATGTGAAGGATATCCCCAACTCAAAAACGGGACGACCTACTCAGATTGGTTCTATCCTCAAGTGCTGGGGTACTGTTTTGTGGGCATGGACAGCTAGGGGTCCTTGACCAAAGAGCAGAACCACCCAAAAGGATAGCGTGCCCACGAAATTGGAAAGGTTAGGGTAAAAATGGGCACCCAAAACGGCTTTCCGGTCCGCTGATTGGTTTAATTTTCAGTCTTACCCATTTGAGGGCCAGGAGTATTGATCAACCCTGTCTCCATGATTTTTGTGGTTCAAATTTAGATCTCATCCGCCCATGTCCGATCCGAGCCCCAAAAGGCCCATAGGTGAAAATGGATATGCACGCCAAACATCCTTTTGTGGCTCCTTTCCTTGTTGCTTAAAATGGACACCAAAGGAAAACCAAAGGCAAGCCAAAGGGAAACATCACCACCCTTTGGGCAGCGGTCGTCCTTCTTGCCGTGGCTGGCAGCCCAGTGCAGCATGGTGAAGTCGTCCTGGCAAATGGATGGTGTGCAATTCAAGGGTTGAATCACAAGGGTTTTGAGGGTATCATGGAATGGAAAACCACCCCCTGACCTGCAAACCACCCCCTGACCTGCAAACCACCCAACCAAACCACCAATCATTCAGGGAAATAGGTGCAATAGTTAGGCAACATCATGAAGAATCAGTTGGTTGAAACTTACCCTCTTGGGAAGTGGCCTAAGTATGAGTTACCTTCAAGCAAAATCGGCTTTGAGAGGTGACTCCTTGGGGTAAACTCAGTTTTAAAAAGATTAACATAGCTCGAGGGCAACCAAGGACTTGGTCAACTCTGGCATGAAGGGACCAACTTTCTGCAGGCGTGGTTCTCTCCCTATGCAGGATCTAGTCACGGAGGATTCCTCTTCGCGGCGCCCGGATCCTGGAGACTAAAATCATAAAATCAAACTGATCATGCTTCGGCGTTGGGAGGCCCGACACCTGATTTCCAGCGCGGAATCCACAGCGTGCCTTCCACTTCATGGAATTCCAGCCACGCTGCTCAATCTGCTCAAGCACCTGCCACTTCGTCAACTCTGAGCTCGGACAAAAATGAAGCCAAACACATTGCCCAGTGGGGACACCCAAAAATTCTGGCCCAGAACCAGAAACAAGCCCAAACCACTCAAAATGCCAACCAACTTCATCAAACGGCTACCCAGCTCGTAACGCATCATCTGCCGCGTGACTCCTCCTTTTTCCTCTCACGCGCGCCATCCAAGCGGTGGCCATCTCCTGGAGCCCCAGCAACGTCGCCTTCCCTTGGCGCGCGTCGGCGCAGGCGGCGATGGCCGCGCTCTGCGTCAGCGCGTCCGCCGCCAAACGCCGCGACCTCATGGCGCGGAGGAGCTGCAGCACCCCGAGCCAGCTGCACCTGGGCGGCCCTTGGGGGGGTGTTGGGCACTCGGCTGGATCCGCCACCCTGCAAAAAGGGACCTGTGAGCTCGCCACATTCGGCAGAGGTATGGAGCCAGGGAAGGGAAGCAAGGGAACAGTGGTCAGCATGTACCCCGTATGCAATCACAAGGCTTCATCACGGTCCCGCTTAACTGGCTCATATGTGGCTCATATGGATCCGACCCAAAACACTTGCTTGCCGGTTGAAAGCGAAAATGCAGGAAACCCCAGGCGGAAAAAAAAAGGCTTCCGCTCTGGCGCTTGGAACAGGCCGCAGCCGCGTTGAAGGTGATGTCGTTCCTTGGTCCACAAGGACCCTTTTTGCACGAAGTGACGCGCTTCGGTGCCGGGGGAAAGATGTGTGCTTGTTCCAAAGAAGGTAAGGCTAGAGAGCGCAAAGCATTGGCCGACCGAGATTCTTGGCCACATGACAGCACGCCATGCTTCGTAGCAGCTTCAGAGAAGCCAACCACTCTTGCGTCTGCCCGCAGGAATATAATAAGGCCTTGGTTGGTCAAAGCGGACCCCTGCAGTTCTTCTCTACTTGTTGTTGGTTAGTGCGCTCCAAAGAGAAAATGTCCAAAAAGTCGAACCAAAGCGAAAGGTGGAGGCAAAGGTAAACAAGGGGTCCTGGTGCGTGGAAAAGGGAGAAGGTCAGTCACAAAGCATTCAGAAGGGTGCCATTTTAGGCAAGTCAACAGGTTGAAAAGGTCCGTACTTTGCAGGCCAAGAGGCGTTGAAGGTGATGGTGTCTGACTCCAGGTGCGTCCACCACATCTCTTGCTGCAAGGCGACGGCACACGTCCACTCGCCACCCTTGGGCTTCAACCAAACGACCCGGAAATGTTCCGACACGTCGATGAGAACATGGGGGCCGCTGGTTTTGTGTGGAAGGGTTGTCCCCCTGCTCCGCGTTCCCGATGAGAAAATTGGGGCCACCGCTGGTTCTTAGTTGTTGGTTGCTCACATCAATGCCTCACTCGAAGACCCACAGGTGCTGAATGTCATGTTCAACAGTAGAGGTGACTTTCCCATTCGTTCCGGTGATTCCAGGAACGGACGGCTGGAACCAACCCCCAGAAACACGATATCCTAAAGTGTTTCCCACTTGAGACGGCAGGATACTTAGGCAGTTAGCAATCCTGGCTCTACCCCAGCGCTGTCGTAGGTCCCCTATAGAAGTGGGTAGCCGGGTTTACTGATCGCTGGCAAGTGTGACATTCAGGGCTCCTGCTTTCTGGAAAACCGCCAAAGACCCACAAAAACGGACGGCCCAACGGAAAGGAATCAACCCCCAGAAGCCAAAATTGCATCTGTTTTCCTTAAGGCAGGGTACTTACCTGTTGCAAGTCTCCCAAGCAGGTTTGTAACCTGGGTTACTGGGCATCTGTCGATGCATCCTTTAAAATCTACCCAGGTTTTCACTAACCACTTACCTACCTCGCATTGTTCTCAAGCAACCATTGGGTCGCTGACCACTTTCTGAACGATATGGGTGCGCCTTTTTCAAGACCCCCAAAAACATGATGGTTTTCATTTGGGTGTTCCTTTTAAAGCCACCAAAAAGTGGGTTTCCAACTCCACAAAACGACCCCCGCCACCCCCCCTCCCCCCACCCCCTTACAAAAGATACACGGATAAGGCATTTTAATTCCCAACCCCCCCCCCCCCCCCCGTCACTCGGATGGGACGCGCCCGGGTCCCGGGTCCCGCCTTGCCGCAGGCGCTGAGCAGCGCGTTGCAGAGCGCCAGGTGCGGGCGCAAACGC
>CAUJNA010000613.1:162500-175000 GCA_963377175.1 Effrenium voratum | reverse complement strand
ACCCTGGTAAATGGAAACATGGACTGAAACCTGCGGCCCCCTAGTGGTTTAAGTTTGACCCATACCCATATGGCCAGAGTGGAGAACTGCGACCAAAAGTGCGCAAAAAGGCATTGCGGTGCATTGCTCTTTGAGTTCCAAGCAGTGCAATGAATTTCGTGCCTTACATAGACACATGTATGTACAAACAAAAACAAACAAACAAACAAACAAACAAACAAACAAACAAACAAACAACAAATAAACCAGAAACACAGAAACCGGCAAACCAACACAGACACCAACAAACAAACACAGACGCCAACAAACAAACACAAACACCGACAAATAAACACAGACACCAACAAATAAACACAGACATCAACTAACCAACCAACCAACCAACCAACCAACCAACCAACCAACCAACCAACCAACCAACCAACCAACCAACCAACCAACCAACCAACCAACCAACCAAGAGGTGTTGTGTGCTACTCTTTGTTTAGCCCTGGTATTAAGATGGCATGCCGGAATGTGCAGAATCCAAAGATATCCTTCCACTTCTGATGTCACTTAAGTGGCTCTGGCACAGTGGTACTCTGGCAAAGTGAGAACCCTGAAAATTCGGGAAGCTCCACATGGAATTCACCAGTCCCACACAAATCGGTCGGGATCGATCCCGCCTGTCCGCAGCAACTGATGACTGAGCTGCCCGACACCGTGGTCTGAAGCGACTCTCCAGGCAAAAGGCCAACAGCTCTCGGCCACTGAGTCGACTTCTGAAAGGTGCTCAGCAGTGCCCCCCAGTGGAATTGGTTCACCTCCTCCCGGCAGAGCCGCATCGCCTGAAAAAAGGCGACAAGCAAAAAAACCTTGCTTGAAAAAACATGGTTTACAACCCCACCAAGCTGCTCAAACATCCTTTCCATGATTCAAACCTCCTGGTTAAACCTCCTTTTGGCGTCCCCTCAAAGGGGTCCGGGTTTCCGGGTCACCCATTTCGCCCGTCACTCCTGAGCCATGTCCACAGCAGCGCGCCATTTCCGCGAGCAGGCCAAGCTGCTCAAAGTCCTCGTCGCATGCCTGGGATCCCTGAACTCCACATCCATGCGGCATGGCGAGCACCGAGGCCGCCCAAAGCTCCAGATGGATCAATTTCTGCGGGGGGGGGGTTCAAGGGAGCTTAAGGGTCCAGAGTCACGAAAATGTGTTCCCCAAGTTGATCCATCGGAGGGCTCCAATGAAACTGCCAACTTTGAAGAGAAACGCGGAGGGTCCCTCGGTTTGAAGCTCCGGCCGCCTGCGGCGGCTTGCAATTCACGTCCGAGCATTCCAAGCGGCTCGTGATGTTGGTGATGGCGTCAAATTTGAATCGTGGCTCCCCCATACTGTGGACAGACGAAATCCATTTCGCACCTGGAAACCATCTTCGAAGCCATTGTTTCTTCGTATTTACGTGGAATCGAAAGTCCTTGGGCTTCTTCGTTTGGGTGCGTCTTATTCCGCCCACATCGCCGCCCACATGGCCAAAGCACCTTCCGGTAGGCCGGCGCGATGTCCTCCACGTCCGGCCGCTTCTCGGACCTGAAAATCCCAGGGCCTGCCCAGCTCTGGGGTTTTGGGACCCAACCCCCTCAAAGGTATGCTCCGTCAGAAGGGCAGAAGGGATGCAAGACATTGGGCCCAGTTTGGAGATGTGCCATGAGACTAACTCATAGCAGCAGACAGAAGTAGCAGAAGATCAGTTTTCGATGGCCCCCTATCAGTTTTGCAGGTGAATGGTGATCAAAGACATGCCGAGATGGTTGTTTGTGATGCAAGTTGAGCTTCAAGGGCTACAAATTCTGTGATTCCAATGGAAGGAAAATCTTCTAAATTACATTTGTTCTGGCTGAAGAGGGGGTTCCTTGGTATCAAGCAAGTGAGAACTCATCCCTCCCTCTGCCAAAAAGCGACCGGACCGGCAGCCAGCAACTCGCCTGACCAGAACCTCATCACTGCCTCGCGCAAACATCCACGCGGCAACTGCAAAACTCGCGGAGGAAAGGGAGGGGCGGTTCATGGAAAGCGGTCTAGCCCCAAAATCTGCCAGTGCTGACTGCGGATCCACTCAAATTGCAAAAATGTGACATAAAAGTTCGGCCAGAGCGGTCGAGACAGCAGTGGATGGAAAACACCCAACTGCTTGCATGCTTCGTCTTTTCTGAGGTACTGCAATAATGGATGTTGCCACACAAGTCAAAAAGTGCAGCGTCCTAGGATGCTACTGTTACGAGTCGACTTGTCAAAAGACCTTGCGGCAGAAGCCTAAGTTCATATTTGTTGCATAGTTGCCCTTTGCCATGCACCAATTCGGGCATAATCTCTGCATCTGTCGCATAGTGCAATCTTTGTTGCCGAACCTTTCTTTGGACTGTGGCTTCACATCTGTCCCAAAAAAGCATCAGCATCTAGCACTGCTGGATTACGGGACAGCTTGCAAACTTTCAAACCGCAGTCAACGACTACCACCCCCTCCATCAATCAAAGTGGACCTGAAAGTCGGACATATATGATATATATATATATATATGTTATATATATATATATACATATGTGTTGTATATGTATATGTATACACACATACGTACATATATGGCGTGTGTATATATATATATATACATATATACTCATATGTGGGTATATAATGTATATATACACACAAACGTACACATACTATATGGCACTATATGGATATGTATATGTACATGTACATGTACATGTACACGTACATGTATATGTATGTACACATGCGTACATATATTACCTGTGTATACATAATACTTCATTCCCCCTCATACGAAGCTCGACACAAGGGTGATGGTTTCAGGAAGCCTTGAGCTAGTAGCGTCATATCCTTTGGTAAGTCCGACTTTCGAGGTTCAGGTGAGCGCCAAAGCCATTGACGCTTGGTATGCTTAAGCTTCCCTCTATGGCCCATGGGGCCATAGAGTCCCAGTCCGATGTCAGCTTGGCCTCCTATCTTCCGCAGATGGTAGGCCAGGCCAACTTTCCCTGCACGCTCCGCAAAGAAGAGCGGGATGCGGCCTCCGCACAGAAGCAACTGGAACTTGCGAAAGAAAGGGCAATCCGCCCCCCGCCCCCCCCCCCCTCCATTGTTTGGCTGTTTGGTGGAGCAAAAATGAAACCAGGAAACCCGCCTGCCGAGGAACCAAGAAACCCGCCCGAGGGGCTACGTCAGCCAGGAGCCCGCACCCTGAGAGTCCCTGGATCTGAGCAGCTCGAAGCCGCCAGCCTCAGGTCTGCCCCACAGACGACCATCCCTTTCTGCATCCGACCCAACTTTTTCAGATTGCAATTTGGACAAGATCCGGGATGATGGGAAACAAACACATCTCCAAGTGCTGGTGGGGAAAGGGAGGTGAACTACGTCTTTGATTGACTCAAGGGCCGAGTTGCAACATTCTGTCGAATGTAGTCAATGAGGTCACGCCGACCCCTCTGAGCTGCCCAGTGCATGGGGGAGAAGCCGTGCTCGAACCTTGGTCCAACAAACCAAACTGTGGGACTCTGACAAACTCCGGGACCCTGACTCTGACGGCAAGCCCTCGTCGATCATGTGCATCAGCACCTGGCCAATTCGAGCCTTTTTGCGCACACACGAAATGGGGACAAGTAATCCCTTGACAGAACATCATGGAGCATATGTGCAAGACACGACTTAGCAACGCTACCTAGGAGGCAGCGTAAAATGCGAATATCACTCTTCATTGCCCACTCCTGATCCACAGACATTGCCTAGTCATCTGCGCAAATGTAGAGCTATACAATGCTTAGCACTGGTGATAGCTAAACGCAGCAATGCGAAAAGCTTCGCTCAGAAGTACTGCTCGTTTCAGTCTGAGCACCAAAAGCTGCTGGCCAAGCTAGCGCGAACAGCATCGCCACCACCATCACCACCGCTGCCGGGATCATCATCATCACCACCACCACCATCATCATCATCATCATCGTCATCGTCATCGCCATCGCTGTCGGCGTCACCGTTGCCTTCGACATTCGCCATCATCATGTTCATCATCATCTTCATCATCATCATCTTCATCATCATCATCATCATCATCATCATCATGATCATCATGACCATCGTCATCATGATCAGCATCATCAGCCATGATCAACATCATCAGCATTATCAGCATCATCGGCATCAGCATCATCAGCAGCAGCAAAAGCACCATCAACAACATCACCGTTCCGACCAAATCCGCCTGGACAAACGTGATAGCCGAGATTAGCCCCACAGCCTGAATCAGTTCATCAGGAAGGCTTGCCAGCGCCGAGGATGGCTTCATGATGTCAATCTCCTGTAGCTGGCAGGCTCAAGGACCCGCCCCTTTGAGGTCATCCTGCTGTCCAAAAGAAACGTCATGGCTTTTGGATGGTGTCATTCAAGACTGGATGGCTGAAAGGGGTCTGCAGATGAATGTGGAACTCGCAAAACATGTAGAGGGATCTCCTTTCGTGCGAACAGCCTGTTCGGGATGTGTTCATCTGCAAGGAAGTGTATGCACCCCTGGCATAAAAAAGCACCCCTCTCAAGGTCAACAAGGTAGTAGAAATACAAGGGTGATCCATTCAAGACGTGAGGGAATCTAGAGGAAGCCAAACCAATTTTCACCCTTGCGGTTGGTGAGCATCCCAAACTCTACCTCACATTGGAGGCAATGTGGCAGGGCCCAAGCCAACTCCCCTGATCTCCCCTTCAGCTCTCCTCTTGGCACCGCTGCGCATCCCGCTCCAGGTAGTCAACAATCTGTGAGGCACTTGCAGATTTCCCCCGCTTCACCCTTTGGCTCCAACAACTAGCGACCAGTGCCCATCGACTACAAAAGGGGACTCCTGAAAGGGGCCAAACCAAAATGTCACAGCCCCACTGTGCATGAAGGTGTGGGCCCTACTGCAATCCATTTTAACAGCTCAGGCAATGACCACTTGCCAAATGCATTGACTCTGAGGCCGAAGCTTGGGTTTGCACTTCGTCGGTGAGGTGATGCTGAAGCGCCACCTAAATCAGAGAACTAACCGCCGCGGCTACGTTTGGATGGTACCCTTTCGGGGTTCGCTCTAAAGGGTAACTTATGGGACAAACACCTTTTAGGGGGTCCCCCCTATTTGAAGACACTCTTGTATGTGTGCCGAATGCAATTCTCCGTCATGAAGTGATGTTCAAACAGGATGCTCCAACCGTTCCAGAACCTCCCTGCCGGGCCGCCGAAGGATTGAAGGTTTGGGAAGAAGAAGTTTTGATATAGTAGTACATGTCGGTTCATCCAAAAAAAACTGTTCCACGCAGATCTTCTGCGAGAATCCCTGCTTCTTACCATTTGCTGGGTATCTGCCCTGTGCTGAGGGTATCCCATGTTAAGACCCGAAGGCGCGGGCTTCAAGCATGCCAAAGAAGGCTTTTCTGGATATCATCCAGATGCCTGCACCTCACCTGAGTAATCAAACCTGGTATTAAGATGGTCTACCCACTTATTACCCATGAAGAATCAGAACGGCGGAAATCGGCGACTGTCCGTAGCCGTCACGAACCCAGGAGTTGTTTAATATGTACAAGTAAACATACATACATTGATTTCTTTATCTAGCTATTTTTTTCCCGGGGGGGGGGGGGGCAATACATCCCCACCGAAATTTGATCACCTCTGCGCACGCTTCACAGCGGAGGCCTCCTCCTTCAGCGCGCGGAGATCGTGCAGCCCTGCTTCCAGGTCGCTGAGCTCAGTACGCCGCCTGGAGAACTGGACGAATCAGGTTCCCAGGTTCCCAGGAACCCAAAAAATGGAACCCAAAAGCCTTGAACCGCACAAAAAAAGAGGAAAAAGGTGGGGACATCCTCCGGGTTTTTTCTCCGATTCTCCACATCTCAGGCCGCCACTCTGACTCGATCTCATACTGATTCTCGTAGTCCGACAACCCACGTCTGACCCCGGAGCCCTGGTGCGAGCGAAACCGTGCAGCGGAGAGCGCGCTGGCCGCCGGCGCGGGCAAGGCCTTGCTCTCGGCCACGGCCGCGCCATCCAACTGGGCAGTGATCGTCCGGTTGTGGACCTGACGAAGAAATGGCGGGTCGGAAAAAATGGACTCCCCCAAACTTTGGCACCCCCCGGCACATGGAACCAAAGGCGAAAACTTGCGGTTTGCCCCAGTTGTTTAAAATTTGAGCCTCTCCCAAATCTCGCACCTCTTCAATCAAACCTGCCTGCCGACATCTCGGATATTTCTCAAAAGAAGCCAATTGCTGAAAACAGGCTCTCGTTGAGGATCTGACAATTCTCCAACACAGGGACAACCTGTCTGCCAATTGGGTATGGAGTGAATTCTTGGGGGACAGTTTGACATGAGGACATGGCTAGAAGCTCTTCAATTTCAAGATTTCTTCTGGCCCGAGTGACATCCTCGACGTTACCGGAACCATCGGCCCAAAAGCCGTTTTGAGCACTTGAAATGACCCCTGTGGCATTTTCGGGAGGAAACCTACAGCCCCAAAAATGATACGTGTGGAGCCACTGAGAAACCTGGGAAACCAAAGATGTTGGTTAAAGATCCAGTTTTCAACCATGCGCTAAGGAAATCTGGTCCCCAAGGTACTAAAACGAGCGCCCCTCAAGGAGGAACCACCCAAAGCTGGACGAAGGTCGCCTCCGCGGCGCTTTGCATGAGGGCGTCCACGCGCTTGTGAGCCTCGCGAACCTCCGAAACGGGTGAACGATGGGCACCTGAAAGCAACTGAAGGTCAAGGAGATTCCTTGATGGCCATCCTCTCAATCGTTGCACACCAAAGCTCCCCAAACCTGGACGGGTCCCTCTAAGAACCCTCGTCGTGGTCTTTGAAAACACCCTGTCCATGCCCGTGGGGCAGGGTGCGGCGCAAATCGCCGCCCGGCCTGCAACACAAACTCGTCTTTGGAGTTTGGCAGCAGCTCCACCTCATCCTGCACATGTTGCGTGGCCCCATCCTGCCCCATCTGAGCGTGGAAGTTCTTCATCCCGCTTCATTCCCGCGTTACCAACCTACCAAAAATTGGGTGTATGCCCTGTTTTGGGTTGCTGGGTAACAAGAGATGCCTTTTGGGCGTCATTTTTCTATGGGGTATGTACAAAGGAGCACGTGCGAACACCCCTCGACACCGGTAGGATGCCTCAATGTTGAGGACGGGTGGCCTTGGCTCACTTGCGAGCTCCAGACTCACGCTGCCCCAGGGACTCTTCCGACCTACCTACCTTGGGGACCAAAAGTTATATGGCCATGGGTCAAAACGCAAATAGTACCCCCAGTGAACATCCCAATCCCCACTAAATCGACTAAAATGGGTGGTGCACCTATCCCAAAATGGTATCATTGGTTTTGAACCATGGCCATATGTTCAGATTCCCCCTTCTGATCTTTGGTCTACCCTCCATGACATAGACTTTCAGGAGACCCCAGCGCTGGAAAGTCTTGAGAACCTTGGAGCGGAATGTCACAGAATCGACCTGGCAAATTCGTGGGAGTGGTTCCCCAGAAGTGATCCGGATCCCCTCCATCATGGGCCAGCCCCCTTGAATCAACCAGAAGGTAATCCTGGATTTCCATTGCCTCTCAGTTCCCGTGGATGTCCCAACATTAAGCAGCATTACTCTCTAGCCTCATATCGGCGAAAAGATCCATTTAGATTTCTCAAAACAGGAGGCAGGTAACATAGTCTGCTGTCTTGTGGCTCCCCTTAAAACCATCCACGCGAAAGGTCCACCTTTTTGAGAAATCCCCAGATTTCTGGACAGATTGAGGGTCCCCATCACTAAGTCTCCGGCGCCCAAAGTGACATGCGGTGCCTCGCAAGGCAAAAAAGATGATGCGACGTCGAAGCGGTCGAAGGACGATCGAATCGAAGGAACCCAGACAAGTCCCAAAAGGTCAACCCAAAAAGGGTTCCTTTTCTCTACCAGGGTCACTGGGAACTGAGAAAAAGCACCATGAAGGAGCCAGGAGAGTTCGCACATGGAAAAGGCTGCTGAGCCATGGGCATGCTCATTCGCCGCTTCTGTTGACTCTCAGAAGACTGCCTCCTCAGTTCCTGGACCAGCGCTTTTTGGGCACGCGCTGCGCACAAGCAGATTTTGACTCGCTGTCCTTCTCACAAACTTCACGGATGGGGTAGACAGCTGGCTAACTGGCTGGCTGGCTGGCTGGCTGGCTGGCTGGCTGGCTGGTGGCACGGCTCTGCGGATACATGGATGCATGGATGCATGAATGCATGCAAGTGCGGCCACCCGTGATTCTGCTGGATGCAGGCATACGCATATGTGGATGCGTGAATGCATGAATGGCTCAATGCATGGATGCACGCGACAATGTGTTAATGTGCCCAGCTTTTCGTGCAGCGAAAACGGGCGATATGCCATCCGAAATCGAGTGGCAATGCCTTCGGGGAATGCCTGCGCCTTCATGAGCCTGTCTGCCCTGTTGTATATGTTGCTTGCTCTTGGGATCATTAGCATTGTTTTGGTCGGCCCAGTTTGCAATGCGTGAGTGCATTGAGGAATTGATGTGCTGCGCTTGCTCGGAAATCTGCCGTTAATCGCACAAATTGCAAGTTCTACACTTGGTTGCTGTCGACCCTTCTGCAAAAAGTGAACAAACGTTTGTGGGTTCAATCGAAAACCCAAAATAATTATTCAACAAAAACGTGGATCTGCATCTAGTTTAGTTCGCCAGATATCGTACTTGCACACGATTTGTCTAAGTTATTCTTCGTTCTCTACTGGAAGACCGGCTGATAAGGCACGTTGTATCATCGTTTCCATGGATTCTGCAGCATCATTATCAGCCTGGTTTTGGCAAATGAAGTATCAACATCTTCATCCGGTGCAATAATACCTTGATGTATTGATAACTATTGATAACCATTCATTGCCATTGCCAATAAGTAATTCATGTTCATTGTTCATTTCAGATACGTTACCCAATAGCAATGAATCATTCCACCATAAAATTGTTAAAGTAAAGGACGCGCATCCGGCTGCTCACGCTCCGGCTTTCTCATTTTTTACTGGGCTGTTCAAATGGATGGCCAATCCTAATTGGGAGGGATAGTTTCTTTGACTTAATGTAGCGGGCAATCCAAATACCTCCTAGTTGCAGGATTGCTATTAATCTTAGTCCTTTTGGGGAAACCACTTCAAAAGAAACACCTTTCACAACAATAATCGCGTGTATGGCCCCACCAACAACTTCCAGCTGCCTCATTCTCCTGCTGCAGAAGCCGGAATTTCTCCAACGTCTCCTAGAGAGGATGAATCGGGAACAGCTGCACATGGGCGTCTTCCATTTTAGGGGTACCCTTTTCAAGGGGGTGCTCAATGGACACCTGAGCTCTGGCTTGGTGCTTGGGTCCCGAAAATTGTTGAAGCTTTCTTGGAGAACTCCCCCAAAGGGGTTTCCCAACCCTTCTGAAAGCCTTACGTGCGACACCCCACACTGGGGAACCTGCAAACAGGCCCACCTTCCCCCACCCAAGGGAATGTAAGGGTCCCCTTGATTGGGGCCTAGCCCTCTCGTTATCCTGGTGCTGAATTTTCCCACCAGGGATGCCTAGAAGAAAGGTCCCGAACCCTGCCATGTCTCTAGCAGGTGGTGCGCTTGGTTACTTACTCCCCCTGCAACAACAACAAAGTACCCCAGCAAGAGATGCCTCTAAAAATGATGGCCTTGTTTGGTTCCGTGCCAATCCGGATCATGTGTTCACGACTGAAATCAAACATTTCAACTCAAGACACCATCTCCACAAGAAGCTTGCCGCGTTCGTTGCTGCAAGGGTGTGTCCACATAGGTGTCCTTTTTTTCGTACATAGGTGGCCCTGGCAGATGATTGAACCACCAGGTAAACCGGGAATCACCCTCTATTTTTCAACCAACCAAAAAGGACACCCAAATCAGGAGCTCCATCCCCACAAGAAGCCGCGTTTGTTTCCTTGCAAGGGTGTGTCCTGTAGAGGTTTCCGCCCAATCCGCCCCATCCTGGGCCGTCTGCTGGAGCAGCTCGCCGCTACTCCGCGCCTCGCGGAGGAGCAACTGGAGAAGAGAAAAAAATATGGAATATCTCGTAAAGTGACGACATCTGGTTTTTGTCCGGGGGGGGGGGCATCTTGTTCTTTGTTCTTCTTTCTTTTTCTTTCTTCTCGGGGGGTGATTTAATACAACACCGGGCTCAACTCATGCATGGTCAGTGTGAGAAAGCGCTGGGCTATACCGGGGTTCCCAGCTTCAGAACCTTCGATTCGATTCCCGGCCTGCCGGAGCTCTTGCCGCAACTCCTCGCCCTCCTATCAAATGCGCCCGCGAAATGACATTCCTTTTACAAGCTGGTGGTTGTACTCCAACTAATTTGAGGTGATGTTCTTCGGTTAGACATATGTGCTTCGGTCAAAACAACCCAAATTGTGGGCCATGGTCATGTTTCCTGTAAGACCTCTGGTGCTTGTCACACAAATCCTGTGAAGGGGTCCAGCTCTGCCCTAGAAGAGTTGTTGGCGCACAAATGGTTACTCTGAGGTACATGGCACAACGATGGTTTGTCCTCCTAGAATCTGTTGAAATTCCCCTTGAATTGGAGCAAAGTTTGCTCATGGAGTGGGTGGGGGGTCGCTATAAAGCATCATGGAAATGGGTTCATGTTTGAGCCAAATGGAAAGACACCCGTTCATCTCCAAACCAGCAAACAAAATTAAGAATGGTCTCTCCAAACAGGAGAGCCCTGAAATTGGGGCCCAGTTTCCCTTTCGTTTCCCTCCAAAGCAACCAAGCACCACCAAGGGAGCGGACATGCTTGCCTTTCGACAAATGGCCCCTGTTGGTTTCCAAAAAAAGAGTGCGAACAAGGCAAAAGGAAAAGTTGGAGGCCCGGGAAGAACAACTAACTCCCAGATTTCATGAGATTGGGGGGGAAACGAGTCGATCCGGTGGCTCAGGGATCCTTCTTTCCAGAATCTACCAGAAGCACGGGAAAGGGGTTGTTAGTGCAGCCGGAGCGTGGAGATCTAGGAATCAACCCATAGAGTGCGAATGAGAAAGAAACAAACAGATCCCCCTAGCGAGGCTTCTTCAGATGAACAGGGGAAGCTTCTGCTTCCAAGATCAAGGCTTGCCGCTTCAGCGCCGCTCGAGCCCGCCTTCTGCTCATCTTTCAGCTGGACCAAGAGTCTGAAGCGCGCGGAACCGCGCGGGCGCGCGCTCGGACTCGCGGACTGGGCCGTTTTGAACCGAACCGAACCTCACGCCGCCTGGAGAAAACTGAAAAAATAGTTGCGAGGCGTTTCATCTGTCAAACACCAAAACCCCAAGGAATTGGAGGTTCCAGAAAAGTGCTTGGGTGTCCTGTACCACCCCCCCCCGCCCCCCCACTTCCAGTTTTGGTCCATCCAAATCTTAAAAACAAGCTGTGGCGCCAGTGTCCAGGGGCTGATTGCAAACCAGAGCCTGGCACAATCTACGATCATTCGGAGCTGTTTGTTTTTGATGCTTGGCCGCTACAACTTGCCATACTTCCCCCCCCCAAAAAAAAAAAATATACCCTGAAGCCCTTTCAGGGTGTGTAAGGGCGTTTCGTTTGGCGGGTTGGGTGGGATCTGCGGAAATTCAGCACCCCCAGTGAACATCCCAATCCCCACTAAAATAGGTTCTAAAATGGGTGGTGCACCGAAAACCCCAAAATGGTATCATTGGTTTTGACCGACGGCCTTGTCACACGACCTTCACCACCCTGGGCTCCAGGCGAGGAAAGCTTCTCCTCCTGGGAGCCGCGCCTCTCCTCAAACTGCTTCACCTGGAGAAGAAAAAAAAAAAAACGAGGCTTCAGAACCACCATGGTGCCTTTTTGGGGAAATCGGAATGTTCAGGTGAGTCTGTTTTTGTTGTTGTTTGGGAAATCGGAATGTTCAGGTGGGTCCTTTTTGCTGTGGATGTATTGTGCGGCCAAGTCCCTGCTGTTAAATGTTCAGGGTTCGTGGATGAATTGTGCAGCCAAGCCCTTGCTGTTCATGTTTAGACTACTCTAGTTTCAACAAAGTTTGCCCCATATGTGTATTGAAAGGCAGCGTCCAGACTTGCAAACATCAAAGCTTGATTCATTGTGCGCCCCTACTTTCACACAACTAAGTCACAGGTAGTGGCGTATTCACCCATGAACCAGGGCCTATCTAGGAGTCAATCCCCATTGACACGCAAGGGACTTTCAGCAACCGAAAAAAAGACCTTGTAAACTTCGCTGGAACGCGCGAGCGCGCGCGCGCAAGCCATGAGTTGCGCACCTGGTGCTCCCTCTCTTCCAGCTGCCTCTGTATCACCTTGAGCTCTGCACGCCTGCCGAATATCTGAAGCCAAAACGAAGAAAAGCCAACGACTGCGACAGCCACTTGAGCTCGTGTCGGATGTGAGACCCAAACAAAAATCGTGGCTTCCCTTTGGTTTCATT
>CAUJNA010000613.1:0-157500 GCA_963377175.1 Effrenium voratum | reverse complement strand
CCATCGCATGGGTGCCATTCCCCCCCTCTGGAGGATGTTTCAAGGGAAGCCAAGACACCAGCCCTTGACTCAGAATGTCGCGTGCCTGAATGGCCGAGAGCTGGCTCTGAAGGCTCTCCTAAGCGACACGGCACACCCAAAACCTTTGCGGCCGCAAGCGAAACGAGGCACCCATGTGCACCCCAAAGGTTTCGTGGAGGGCATCCTCAATAACAACCTGGTCAAGTGGCCAACTCGAAATCACGAAACAAAAGGGCCTGATATCGCACCTATCAGTGAACAGCCTCAACAAAAGCACCCAGATGGGCGTGTCTAAGCCAACAGTAAGTCATCTCCATGCGCTCTGGGCTTCGAACCAGCTGGCGGGTGGTAGACTGATGCTCACTGTGCACGCGCTCTTTGGCACGTCGCTCATCCTCCTCTCTGGGACGCTGGCCCAAAGGTAAGAGAAACAGGACAGGAGCACAAAGGCAAAGTACCAAAAAGAAACGCTGGTTCCTGGCAAAAGGGAAACTTCAACAGTGGTGGCACCTTTGGGCTTTGGTTAACTGGTTCTAGCTCGGAGAAACCTTGTCCTGTGTTGCACCCAGGAAAACGATCGGAAGGGCAGCATTTGGCACCCTGGCTCATTAGGAACCAAAGGCTGACCAAAAAAACCCTTGACCAATATTCGGCCTACAGGAGGTTCGAAATGGGCGAAAGATTTGCCCGTTTCTCAAATGGTTTTGATTCGAGTATCCACAGAGTGCCAAAGGAAGTTTGGAACACTTATAGAGACTTGGAACCCCGTCCTTCTCTTGCTGTGCTCTGCGATGCTCTGTGCGAACTTGCTCCAGCTCTTGAAGCAGCGACTGGCGGTGACGTTTGGCCCCACCTATAGCCCCCCACGACCCAAATGGTGATATCTCATGTCGCTATGATCATGGTTCCAAAAGAAGTCTGATGGTTGAACTTCAATAAGGGTTGAGACCATCCCTAGCTCCCCTGCTTTGAAGCCCTCTTTACACACACCCCGAGACACACACATCGACTTCGACGATCGTGCTCTTTTGGGGCGTCCTTCTTCCCAGCCTGATGTCTGGCTTCCCACTCGGATTTCAGCTGCAAGCCCAAATCCTGACACTTCAAAGGTGCCAAGCATCAGACTCGTGAAAAAGCTTGCGGGAGCCAGGGAAATATTCTGGCGACGACAACAAAAACTGGGTTTGAAGGAGTTCCATTTTGTGATGCGACCTACTCACCAAAGGTCCTTGATCGGAAGGCTGGTCAGAGGTAATCACACCCTAGCTGGTGATCGGCCAGGCTCTTTGTATTGACCCTGACACAATGAAGCCACAAGTGGTGAATTGGACCATGAACAAAGGATCATTTCAGATGTTGAACATATGAACCTTCCAAAGATTTGGTTGGACTGGGTTGGTGGGAAAACGCTGAAGAGTGTCCTTTCTTGGGTCAGATGGGATTCTGGATGCGAGCTCTCCAACCACGGCCCCACAAACCCAGGCCTTTTTTCAGAAAGTACAAATGCGGCTTTCCATGGCACAAATTCGGCTTTCCCTTTTCGGCGATCCCTTTTCCATGCTTCGTCTTGAGCCCAGCGGGGAAAAGCTGAAGCTCCGCGCCCCGGGGCCCAGCGCCTTGGTGGATTGCAGCTCCGCTTCGTGTGACGCCTTCATCTTGGCGTAGGCCTGCCGCACCGCGCCCCACAGGCGGGGCTGTGTGTCGGGGCTTCCTTCGAGTCGGTGCCCCGTTTTGCGGCGACGGCCAGGCACAGCCACGGGGCAGAACCCAGGTTTGGGGGGTTCCCCGTGTTTGGAGACCAAGCCATGTTTGGAGACCACCTGAGGGAAGCCAGCTTGCCGCCACTCCAACTTTTCCAAGCCCAGACGCAGCCATGGGCACCTCCTCGTGTCCGCGGGAAGATTCGCTTTGCGTGGACTGCAGCCTGACGAGCCGGATCTCACGCTCAGTGGATGGAGTTCTGAAAATGGATTGGTTCTCACAAACCCCTTCAAACTGACGGACATGAAATTCCATGTGAGTGACATCCACCAAATCTCGGTTGCCTTCTGCTCCCCTGCTAAAAGCTTAACTTTTAGTGATGTTTAATGGAATACTCATTAGGCAAAAAGTTAAAGTCCTAACATCCAAGCAAAATGCAACAAAGAAATTCCATGTGAATGACATCCACCAAAGGGTCCCCCAAGTAGAATTCACGGCCCATGAGATTTTGACCAAGACTGTGGTTTAAATCCCATGGAATATGGATCCAGCTCGGATTCCTTTAGGCAACCCGCCCCAAACGGCGCAACTCCGCCTGTCTCTGTCTGCCTGAAGCTGCTGGTGCTGGATCTGCACAGGTCGCACACGTGCACTACGCGTGTCTAAGATGGCGCCGCCAGCCCGAAAACTGACGTTCACTGAGAATCAAGAACCAAAAAGCCACGACTACAAACCACCCCGTTGACCCGCGGGGAACGGTTCCGCGGAAAAAGAAATCCGAGTCTGAAGGACTAACCGCATGCACCTGGCACCTGGCACCCCTCACATCCCCTGGTCATGATTTTGAGCCATTTGTGTGTGTGGCTTTGCTTGTATGGTATAGGCGCACAGGGATAAATCCACGGTTGAGACCTTGTAACATGCAAAATGTTGCAAAACACGGGAACCTCCACCTTTTCTTTTCTTTTGGACGACTTTATATAAAGAGAAGCACCTGATAAACATATGAAACCAACCACGACGAAATGGCACTTCAAGACAGATGACGCCTGAAGGGTGCTGAGCTCAGTCCGGATCGTTTCCTGAGCACAAGTGTCTGGCCAGCAGCCGTGATCCAACAAAACACGCAAGGCATGCAGACACAGGCGCCTGGATGCCCTAGACCCGAAATACCATACGAGCGCCTACCCCCAAAGACCTCAACGACAGGTCTTGGACCCCCAAAGTTGCGGAAAATGACCCGAAATCTGTGATACCCAAGTCAGCCAGCGCCTGACCTACCTTATCACTCACGAGACCCGACAGCACGATGAGTCTGCACTAAGATGAATCCATTTCCCAAGTTCCGGACGACTTGTTTCTGAGACGCCTGATGTTGACCATGCAGTTGATCTTTCTCAGCACGGGTTCGCTCGAGGTCTTGCAAGACCACCTTCGGGGCTAGACACACAATTGCTTGGATACTCATCTTGGACGATCCAAGCCAAACGAGTAGGGATTGAATCGTAACCAAGGTTACCCCTGCTAGGGGGCTAATGACTATCCCAACCAACCAAAGTAGGGGCTTAATTCTAATTAGGGGTTGCCCTTCTCAACTGAGTGGTGATCATTGAAAGCAGCCTCGAATCTTGGGAATCCTTTCCAAAGTGTCCATGATCGCAAGTAGGATGTAAAGCTTGATTGGGGTCAGCCCTGCAGGGGTTCATTCCCATCTTCACCAAGTGCGCTGGTGACAGAGGCAAATGTGTGTGTGTGTGTGTGTCTGTCTGTCTGTCTGTCTGTCCTGTCCTGTCCTGTCCTGTCCTGTCCTGTCCTGTCCTGTCCTGTCCTGTCCTGTCCTGTCCTGTCCTGTCCTGTCCTGTCCTGTCCTGTCCTGTCCTGTCCTGTCCTGTCTCTGTCTGTGTGCATGTGTTTGTGTCTGTGCACTTGTGTGTGTGTGTGTGTGCGTGTGCACACAAGCGCCTGTGGGTTGTCTCTGTGTCTCTGTGTGTCTGTGTGTCTGTGTGTCTGTGTGTCTATGTGTCTGTGTGTCTATGTGTCTGTGTGTCTGTGTGTCTGTGTGTCTGTGTGTCTGTGTGTCCGTGTGTCTGTGTGTCTGTGTGTCTGTGTGTCTGTGTGTCTGTGTTGTGTGTCGGTATGTTTGTATGTGTGCTTGTGCTTGTGTTTGTGTGTGTGTGTGGTTGTGTGTGTGTGTTTGTGTTTTCCTGTGTGTGTGCTCTTTGTGAGATGAAAAGTCCAGAGTTGCGACTGTCTACTTCCCAAGAAAAGCAGCAGCCCACAAGGAAGCTCGCCACATTGAACAAACAGCATGTCCAAGAGGCAGTGCTTAAAATTACCTGGGAAATAGGGCGAGCGCCCCATTTGGGCTTTGAAATGTCCAAACGTCCTTCAAAACCGCAAAAGCGGAACATGTACAAGACACAAAAAAAAAGTCTTTTCCCAACCCGCCTGGTGCTTGGATTCCAGGTCCAGGCGCGCGCGGGCCTCCTCCTCCTTCAGACTGCTGGCTTGAGCTGTCCATGGAGAATCACCCCATCCCGCTATGTGCAGCGGGTCCCACCAGCGTTGCGGATCCTTTGGCTGCAAAGGTTGGTTGCAAGGGCAATCAGAACAAAACAACTTGGGGGGTTCGCTTGCATATTTGGCACATACCAAGATGGGTTTGTAAGTTAGACACCTGAAAATTATCTTAATTAGGTTACTTTTTGGTCTGGTGGTAAAGAGGCGTCATGTTCTGAATGGCCACATCGTATCTTTTCAGGATCCCGTTTGAAGCGCCCAAATCACAGTTGTTTGCTCGCAAGGGAAGAGGTGATCGCAGATAGTTCTCTCATTTTCCATGCGAGTTGGAGGGGGCCTTCAGTCTCTCCCGATACCCCAGACCTCCAGTAGTAGCAAACAAGAAGCAGAAAACCACTTCCGAAAGAAGAAAACAAAAAGAAAAAATGGAATTCGGGAAGCGACCATCGGTCGGTCTGCTTCCTTCACCTCACCCTCTCCTTGTCCAGCTTCAACTTCCTTTGATCCGCGTTCACAAGCTCCATCTGCTTCAGGGCTTCCTGGAAGCCGGGTGTCCCAAAATTGAAAAAGTCGCCAAGAAAAAAAAGGCCCCCTTTCATCTGCCTTTGATTTCACTCCACCGAGCTCTTGGGCTCTGAAGCAGGGTTGCGGGGACTGGGGACTGGGGAGGGGAAACTGGGGACATGGCGCTGGGAAGGGGACTGGAGGCTGGAAGTCCCAAGGGAGGCCTGGCGCTCTACCGCTGTGACGCACGCGGAGCGCGCGGCTCACCTCGTGCTGCCGAGCCATGGCCTCCTTCGCGCGCTGCTCGGCTTCCTAGAAAAAAAGCCGAGAAGCGTTGCGAGAGCGGGGTGGGTCGAGATCGGGGGACCCCTTCCCATTTTCCACTTCACAAGACCTAAGTAAACCAGGAGGGAAAACAGAAGCGAGGGAAAGATCAGGCGCGTGACCAGCGAAAAACCGGCGAAATAAACCATGTGGTACGAAACTGGCCTATGACTCACCCACTAAAACACAAGAAAAAACGGGGGGGGGGGGGGGGGAAATACGAAACCTGGCACCCGGAGGAGGACCTCAAAAGCGGGGCCTTTTGAGCTCGCAGAACAGGTCGACCCATTCACGAACCGGATTCGGTTCCCCAGAAACCTTCTCCGGATTCCCTCATTCCCTCTCAAATGGGTGGGTCAAAATTAAACCACCAGGGGACCACAGGTGTTGGTCCATGTTGCCACTTAGGTTCCATGTTGGGTACCTATTTTTGACCCACAGCCAAATGAACAGAATCATGCCGGAACCTCTGCTTCATGGGTTACAAATGAAACCTCCCAGTCCTTGTCCCTCTGGAGGTTCTGCAAGTCTGCGGAGATCTGTTCTTTGTCCTGGACCACTTCCAAGTGCTTCCTCTCCGCCTCAAAGCGCCCCAAGCGCGCGCGACGCGCGAGCCGCGAGCCGCCAGCGCGCGCCCCCCTGGGTTCCTCACACCCAAAAGGGTAAAGCAACTTGGACTGACTTCCAGGGCCTTGGGTGGTTTCAAAAAACCTTCTGGAAGAAATGGATGGACCGGAAAGGACCAACGCAATACAACAGAAATTGGGTGCTGAAAAACCACTAGCTTCCCTCAAAGATGTGGAAGTTCCCCCGGAATGGGAATGCTTCAGTTTCCTTCTTCCTTCAGCGTGCCGTTAGGCACCAAAGGTGGGCTATGTCCGGTTTGAGGACACCATAGTGTGAAACTATATCGGGGGACGGCGATCCCTGACATGTTGATGACCATTGCTGCCAATCCCAAGAAGGATGTTTTGACCAGGGCACTTATTATGGGCATGAGTGCCAAATACGGACTCTGTGGACATCATGTGCATTGAAATTGATGTTCACCAATCATTGTTGAGGGTGCCGCCTATTAAAGGTTGTTGCCAGTCATGAGATTGCACGCCTCCTCACGTGCGCGCTTCTCTCCAGCTTGGTCTGCCTGACATGCGCAAAAGCAGCCAACATCACCCCACCAAATGGCCACAAAAAAGTCAAATCCCCCCCCCCAAAAAAAAATAAGGACCCTCTCCCAGGAAATATCGCTCGCATCCGCACGCCTGCAGCTTGTCGCGGTCGGCTTGCAGCTGCTGCATGTCCCGCAAGACTTGCGCGTGCCTCCGCTCGGCCTTGTGCGGGCACGGACTCGGAGTTCGGCTTCAAGGTGGGTTCTTTGTACCAAGCGAATACAAACTCCTCCCCCCCCAAGGAAAATAAAGGAAACAAAAGGGCACCAGCAACAAAACATACACTCCCAACACGGGCTCGCCTCTTCCTTGAGACGCTTCTCCTCGTCTTTGTCGGCCTGCAGCTTCGCTTGGTCTCCGCCTGGCTGAAGGAATGATCTGAGAGGATCCCTTTTGATAGTTTAATGGAAAACAATCAAAGACCACACATTTTCAGGTGTTGCCATTTGAAGACAAGCGTGGCCCGAAAAAATGAGTGCTAGAAGATTCTCAGCTTGCATGATGAAGGCAGGGCTTTGCCATGCACTGTGCACTTCACATGAAATTTGCGGGGTGGCCAGCGGAAGAGACTCCTTCGGCTCGGCCAAATGTTGCCGGCTCCACGCATCTTGTCCATATCCTGCATCAGCTGCTGGTGCTTTCTCTCCGCCTTGCCAAACACAAGCAGTTGCTGGTAGTATTTTCGTGATAATCACTACAAAGCAACCCATTTTGAAGCATCAAGGTGTTTTGAAACCAAGAAGAAAATCAGCCCAGCCCCCGCCTCCCTCCTTTTGGACTCATTTGCCCATTTTGTGTCTCAAAACGGCGGACCCCACACTGGGCGGACTCCGGTTAGATTCCTTTCAAGCAAACCAAAAAGGACACCTTTAAAAAAGGACACATGAGTCACGATCAAAATCATGTGTTTCCCCAAGAGGGGGTGATATCAGCGCTCGTCCCTGATGTGCCTAGCACCACAAATAAATCTGGAAATTCTGGCCAAACCTCATGTGGCCAATAATTAGGTCAGGGGACCGTACCTTCCCCATTTGGTTCAAAAAAAGAGTCACATCCATTTGGGTGTTCTTTTTCCAGGGTACCCTTTCTGGATCGTGTCAGAGGACAACCAGAAAGGAAACCGCCATCTTTTTCGCGGCATTTCGAGCCAAACAAAACGCGGTCTCTCCTCCGCCCTGAGCTGCTCTTCTTTAGCCTCAGCGCCCGAGACCCATTGGGTTCTATGGTCGTAAAGGCTACCCTCCCTCCCACTAACATGGCGCCTGACAGGGGGTCCCTCCAAGAGGAAACTCATCTTCCAGGTACCTCCCCACAGGTGCCATGTTAGTTGGAGGAAGGGTTATCAAAAGGCCCTGGTGTGAAACCCGGCATACACGGCCAACAGGAAACCACGAGCTGTGAAAATCGAGGCAGTCAAAAAAGCCCAGCTTTTGATTCTGGCACATTCCTGGTATTTGAAGGGAAACCCAAAAGGAAACCCACCATTTTCGGACATGCACCGAAACCCCCCATTTTCGGAACTGCCCCGCTTCCCATGCCGGAAAACACCCGCCTGCCCCGCCTGCCCAGCACGCCCCGCACGCCACTTAGCGCCGCGCCTTGGCGCTTTGAAGCTCCGCGTTGTCTCGCTCCATCTGCCTGTCGCGTCCAAACAAAACTCGGTGAAGGAGACAAATCGGTGAAGGAGACAACTTGGGCCAGGCAACCAAAAAGAAGGACCTGAATATATCTTGTAGCTGCGGATCTTTGGATGTTTTGAGGAACCCGGAAAAATACAAATCATCTTGACCAGATATGGCCATGGTTCAAAATCCCAAGCCCGGTTAGCCCCCAGTGAACATCAAACAATCCGACCACTAAAATAGGTTCTAAAATGGGTGGTGAATTCACCTACCCCAAAATGGGATCCCATTGGTTTTGACCTACAGCCATATATCTTGTACCTGCTGATCTTTGGATGTTTGAGGAACCCGGAAAATTCAGGAGCCAACCTAAAAGCGGGGGGTGTCCTTTGGACTTCCCCCTGAAACCATCCAGAAATGGATTTCCTATTTTGAAAACACCCTGCAAAGCACGTAGAAAGCACTTGCATGGTTGCAGTTTGAGCGCCTAAAACCCGCAGACGCTCTCAGCCTGGTGGTCGTATGGGTCTCGCCATGAAACCAGGTAGCACTAAACTGGCCAAGAGGAATTGGTTTTGGGCGGTCACCTGGCCAGGCATGCAGCCAAGCTGCTGCTTGTCACTTTCCACCTGAGCAAATCACTCCGAGAATCACCAGAAGAAGAAGAAAAGGAAGGAAGTAAACTCAGCTGACGCATGATTCACCCGGCGGTGGCTCAAAAAAAAACGGTTCCCAAAATGTCACCGTGGTAGATGGACACAAAGACTCGAACCTGCATAACCCGAGCTCTTGAATTCTGAGCCACCCGGCCTCCAAGAAAAAACCTGCTCGAAAAAATCGGGCAGGTCGCTGGCTCCGCCCCGATCGAGTCCCCGGCGGCAGAGTGCCGTTGCCGCATCTCCTCCTTGGCTTTCGTCTCCGCGTTCAGCAGCTCCTGCAAGCCCGGGCCCAACTCAGCATCTCACGCTCTGGAATCCCCGCGAGGCAAGAATCGCCGCAGCTTTCGTGCCCTCCCCACATGGAAAACAACTAAGAAGAAATGGTTTGGGCCATGTTCCTCAAAAAAGGGCCAAGAAGCAAGTATGTCCCTTCAAGTCAGGGGATCTACTTTGGGGGCCAAACATTCCCCAACCAAGGCGGTCTGTGAACCCCATCTGCCAAAGATTCACCAGGGATCGTAAAGGCCGCCCGTGAGGGTACACCGATTGTCTCACAATGGACCCCCCAAATTGGTCAATGCCCTTTGGTTTCCCTCCTGTAAACCAACCCAAAAAAAGGTACCCTCAAGAAGACGGACGCACATCGATCTGGCAAATCTGGCCTGCAAGTGGCTGTGATTTCCATGCAGCGAGTTCTTCTCATCCAAGACAGCCTGAGTTCGCACTCACACTTGGCTACGTGACTTGACAGCTGCTTTGCGCTGGGGTTTGCCTTTTGGTTGGGGCCTGAATCCTATATGAAAAATGTAACACCCTTGTTGGCAGCGGAGGCAAGGCAGTGAGGCCCCAGCTTGATGCAACCGCTGAACCTGCACTTGAGCATGTCAGCCATATGCGGAAATGACTGGTTTCCTCCAAGAGGACATGGAAAATCAGTGAGTTCCCTGGTTCTTGTGGAGAAATCGAGTGAGTCCCCCCCCCGTGCCTCCCAAATGAAACATTGACTCCTGGTATATTTTGGCCGAACCTCGATGTGACAACGGCAGAGCATGCATGAAGGCCATGAACAGCTGACTCTCAAATCGATTAATCTGAACATCGCCAACAATAGAGCTGGGCTAAAACTGGCAGGTTGCCCCTTTGGTCTCCCTTGAAAACCTTTGACCAAATGCTCGCAAGGATAATTCGCAAATTGGAAATAGTGGATATTCATCATGGGCGAGCTCGCCTTGCGTCACGCATGGCGGTGGAAAATAACCCTCTCTGTATTGCCAAACTGGTTGATCCCCATCCCCAAACAAAACCACGCAGGGGATTCCCTCTCACAGAACGTGGCAACCCAAAATGGTATCCAAAACTTGTGCCCAAAAAAAAGGTACCCAAAGATTTGTCAAAAAATTGGTACTGCAACCCACAAATGCTTGTAGGTCAGAAATTGGTACCCAAAATGGGACCCAAAGCACCCAAAGAAAAACGGCGCCTCCAGCTTCGCCTTCTCCTCCGCATCTTTGTCCGCCCGAAGCCTGGATCAAACGCTTGCATGTACCAGGGAGAACGGCCATAAAGTCGTGTATATATATATATACACACAAATGTATAAAATATGTGTATACAACATATATAATCATATACATATATATATATATACATATATATATATATATATATATATACACGTGTATATATACATATATATATGTATATATATATATATATACATATAGATATATATATATATATATGTATATATAATTGCTGTGTTTTGCAGGGCTCCAAAAAGCAACACCGGAGTCCAAATCAATTTGCCTGAGCTGATCTTCCTTCAGCTGCTGCAAGTCCCGCAAAACCAGCGCATGCTTGCTCTCCGCCTCTTGGCCTCCGGTGCAACCACCGCTGTGGGGCTGCAAACCAAAAAGGGGTCCACCAATTCGAGAAACTGGGAAAGACCACCCCATTGCACGAACCCCGGCCGACCCTCCGAAGTTGTTGTGTGCAATCTGCGTGGGTGCACATGGGTGAATTGACCCCTTTGTGTTTGGCTTGTCGAAAAGGGAGTGCTAAAACATGTGAAAACAAGGGTTCGTCCCCCCGGCTGTTGATGTTTTTTGTGGCTCGTCCCACGTCCCGAACCGTCTAAAACTAGCAATACAGGGGCCCGCTAGTTCCGGAATCACTCATTTAAGCTCAGGATTGGCCCTTCTGCTTCTCCGAGCTTGGCAAGCGGCGGAGTCGTGCTTCCTGCTCCTTCTCTTGAGCAACTCGCTCTTTGTCGACACCTCAGTTCCCCACAACCCGCACAGTCGAGAAAGCATGCATCGCAAAGGGAATGCAGTTGTGCCCGAAAAACACATGAAACTCTGTCCGTGCTTGGCTGGGGCAGCAGAACACCATGCCATGTAGTCATGCAAAGCTACCAGCCTTGGACAAGCATGAAAACCTTCAGTGGCCGCATCATTTTCATATTCCACCGGCCAACACGCAGCCCTCGCTCGAAGCCGAAGCCTTCCGGGAGTCGGAGAGTCTGTGGGTCCCACGGACTTGCTCCATGTCCTTCAGCACAATCTGGTGTTCCTGCTCCGCCTCACAAAGCTCACTGAAAAAGACAGAGTCCCTAGGTCAGAAGCGCAAAGGCACGCAGAAAGTGAAGTGAGACGCGACTTCGGCCATCCGCCCGAATTTGGGCCATCTAGTAAACCATCCCGCCCGCCTTCTGCCTTGCTGCTTGCTCTGTAAGCTTATCCTGGGCTCACGCAACCCAAATCCTGCCGGCCCGGAGAATCGCCCAGTGAGTCAGTCCGCAAAACAACGCACACAGTGCCCGGGTCACAATCAAACCCCTGGATTCCAAGGAGTCTAGACCAAAAAAACACAGACGGAAGTTACCGGGGCGTCTTGCATGGCGGGGGACCCTCCGTCCCCAAACCTTCGACTCGAAGCGATTTGGAGTGGCTCGGGGCCAACTCGCCATGCCGGCAGCGCTGCTTGCAGCTTCTGCACGTCCGCTTGCTGCCTTTCCATGTCCTACAAAGGTCCCAAAACCCCATGTTCTTGTTTTTGTTGCCGCATGTTTACGCCGCCTAAAAAAAAACAAACCTCCACCAAGTCGCCCAGGTCCCTCCAGGCCCCGCTGAAGCCGGGCACCCGCTCACGAGTCCTGGAGGACGGCGGCATGCTTCTGCTCCGCCTGCAGCCTGGCCGCTTTCTCCGCCTCCTGGTCCTCAAGCCGCGCTTTTTAACCACGCGCTGTGGCTCAAGAACACGTACCAAAATGGGCCTTCGGTAAATGGAACCAAGGACCAGAACCTGCGTAAGCCACACCCATTTAGCAAAATCAGGAATCAGGAGAGGCCACCTGGCCATGGGTTGCATAACCTATGGCGATCCCATTTTGGCCGTGGATGAACATCCATTTGCCCCCGATTTTGATGTTCACCAGGGGTACAGGTTTTGACCCCCAGCCATCTGTCCGTCAGACCTCTCGGATAAGGATACCCGTGCCCTAGGCATGGCCCAAATGGGCCAAGGCAACGAGATATTCTCCGTGGAATGCCCTGAATTCCCCGGTTGCTTAAGAGGATCCGGTCCAAACCCTTACCTCTGTCAGCAGTACCTCTCGAGGTTGGAAGTCGGCTAAGTTGCCATGGTTCAGGAGTTGAGCATCCCAAAGCCCATATGGCTGTGTGTGTGTGTGTGCAGGTGGGTTTGAAGAAAAAACTGAAAGGAAGGCCCAAGCCTGTTTTGGGAAAACACCCCTATTTTGACACATATGCAGAATTTCATGAATACCACATGGCCTAAATCCCTGTCCTTGGCCAGCTCGGCCTGATCTCCCTTCAGCTTCTCCATGTCTTGCAGCACATTCTGGTGCTGCAGCTGGAGCTGCTCCTGGTGCTAGCATCTTCGATGGGCACTCATCTCTTTCAAAACCTCATGAGTCCCAATGAAGAAACCAGAGATCCAACCCACGAAATTCAAGTCGCGAAGTCACAAGCAAACATATATCCCTTTTCCCAAGAGAAAGATGCTAATCTACTGTGGTTAGGGATCCTCTCAAGCCTATATGGGGGCGACTTTTTTGAGTCATACCCTTTTCTGGGTGATCTTTGTTGCGAAACAACAAAGGAGCAACTCATTCTTGGGGTCCAACAACATCCTATTTTCACGCGTTCCCATGTCTACCAAGCTTCATCCGAAATTGACATTTAGGGGACCTTCCGTCTTGCGAACGTCTAGGCGAATCAACTCCCAGCATGACTTGCTCCGCCCGCCTTGGCCTGCACCTCAGCCGCAAGTGTCACCTCGAGACCGAACGAACTGCGCAACCGGCGAGAGACTTCGTCTGCAGCACATGGAGCCCAAACAATCCCCATGGCTATGTGTCGGAAGAGGGATTCAGACCCACAAAAAAGGTGGTCCTTTTGGCTTCGCAACCAAGGCGAAACGGGGACCTAGAGGAATCGCCGAATGAGACAGCTCTTGCCCATGTTTGGAGCCGACTTCGAACCTCAGCTTCTGAAAGTTCAAGGTCGACCGTGGATTGGACCCCGTATACAGGGGAGCTCCCTGAGAAAGGAGTTCCCCAAAAAAAACGAAAAAGGGCGATTCGTTCTTGCCAGTCCTTAGTGCCATTGTCCAGACCTTTGCCCCCCATGGCATGTTGGGCACCTTGGTTTCAACCAGACCTTGCGACCCGAGGCCTGGAGCCTGCGCTGATCCTCCCGGAGCCGCTCGGCATCCTCCGTGGCCTGGCGCGACAGACGAGACTTTCGGACGCAGGACACAGGCAACACCCACAGAAAGGGGGAAGACAGAAATACCCTTTTCCACCTTGAATTTGTAGGGTGTAGGTGGTTTCAACATGGGTTGAACATTTTTGTTGCATGGCGTTCCAGGGAAACCAAGAGGAAACCAACCAGAATTGGGGGTTGGGGTGGTTTCAATCATGGGTTTGAACAGCTTGTTGGACACAAGGGATGCTAAAGGCAGCCCCGGACAACAAACTCACACTTGGGGGGCGGGGTTCTAACAGACCTCACTTGAGTCATTTCTCAAAAAATGGTGCCAAAGCGATCTATATGCCAACACCCGTGGTAGAGAATCAAAAGTCTGATCTGTGCTGCACGTTGTGACTGTCCAACACTATTTTCTCCAGATCAGAGGGGTTGGTAGCAGGTCTCCCTATGTTTCTCTTGTTGGGTGATTCAAGCGGCTCCACTTTAAAGTGAGCTTCCTTCATGTGGGGTCATGGGGAAAAAAATAGGGCTCGGCTCGACAACTCGGCGCTCCTGCGCGTGGAGCCGCTGCACCTCCACGCGGCTCCGCTCCTCTGCGTCCTTCTCTGCCTGCAGCCTGTGCGGGCACGCGGCGCGCGGCACGCGGCACGCGGCACGCGGCCGGGCGGGGGGGGCGGGGGGGGGCGAATTGAGTCGGGCGCAAAACCCGGCAAAAAGGCGCAGGACCCAGGCCTTGAAGCCAAACATATGGAAGCTTGACCTGGCCTGCCTGCACAGTGCTCCGAAGGAAACATTGGACGCACCCGAAACAAATACTGGGAGGAAGGAGATTCTTCCAAACGTTCTTCTGAGTTTCAGGTGCCTTCGCCGTGCATTTTTTCGGAGTACCAATTTGCGAGTTGTCTGAAGGGAAACCAAAGGCTTCCCGCACGTGAGACAAACCACCCATGTGGAGGTTTGGATTTGTGAAACCCCCAAACCACCAATCCAGACCGCCAGTCTAGGTTGGCGCGTCTCACAATCAAAACCTGGGGTTCAGCCGCCCGCTCGGTGTTGATTGTGGCTAACATGAGATTGTCTCCAAAGGGGGCAATCCCTTAAAAACACTTCCCTGCATTTTCTCTTTACATCTACCCAAAAAGAGCACCCAAAAGAAGACTTGCCCAAAAATAGTACCCAAAGTATCGTTCCCTAAATTCGGAACATGAGCCCGCTTTTGGAATAGTTGGTTGAAAGGGGAGCCAATCCACCATGGTGGAAAAAGAGCATACCCTGAAAAAAAGGACACACCCACATGGAGTCATGTCCCAAACCTGAAAACCATGCAAAGAATCACACGCATCCGTCCCCTACTAACCTTGTTTGGTGTCCAAGTAATCCCAGGGCCGGGGTTGTATCGTCACCCCCCCTCTCCCCCCCCCCCCTCGCCCCCGAACCAACCCCCCAAACCACTACCCCCACAAAGTGGAATAGCACCTTTATATGGCCATGAATTTTGATAGGGAACCACCTCAAAAATGATGAGTGGCCATGAATCCCCACCTAAACGATGTCCACCAAAGGGTCCCTTAACATTCATAGCCATGTGGTTCTGTAGCTGTAACCTCCCCCCCCCCCCAACGGCCCAACGGCCCAACGGCCTCGTACACCGCTCCTCCAGCTGCTGTTGCACGGAGCCATGCACCTCCAAGGCGCGGGACTCTCCCTGCTTCTCCGCAGCCTGGCGCTTTGGGGCAAGGGCGGCGGTCCCTTTGAGAGGTGTCCCTTTGAAACCAACACAAGCGGTTCAAAACAGCCCTTGGCCGCCGGGTCAGTTGGCCTTCCAAGGAAAGCCAATGCAAATGTTTGAAGGGAGATTGCTGTTGGGGATACCGGGCTACCTTTTTGTTCAAGCATCCACCAAACATGGCACATGCAAGAGCCTCCAGTTGGGTTCCCTTTTAGTCGGCGGGAGAGTACCCCCTTTTTGGGGTTGTGGTAAAAGCAAACCGCCCATTTCGTTGGTGAACCCATTTCGAGAGTCTTGATGTCTGCCATTGTCAAAACCCCCCTGGGATATGAATATCTCAATAGGGGAATCCTTTGCTGGACATCATTTACATGTTATATGGGGGCTTATGTTCTCCAACCATTCTTGAGAATTTGCCCAATTAAATTTCATAGACATTTGCGGCTCCCTTGTAACGCTTGTTCAAACTCTCCAGGATCCCCACGAGCAAAAGGGAGGTTTGCCCCAAAAAGAGCGGAAATGCTTGGGAAATGACCACTGGGGAAAGGCTTGTTGAGCATAGCGTATGTGGCTCGCCAAGTGAAAGACATTTGCACTTCCCTGCGCCGCGCAGTAGGGTTGGTAGGGGCAACCAAGAAAAAGCCAGCTGTTTAGAGGGTTCCCACCCCCGAGATTTGGTTTGGATTGGTGGCTTGGTGGTTTCCCAAGTGCCCTCTGCAAAAGCCAGGGGTTCAAATCCCCAAACCGCCAATCCAAATCACCAATTGGAGGGGACCTGAATATTCACTTTGCAGGCCTTGAGATTCTTGCTGTGCGTGGCGGTCAACTGCGCGCGCCTGGAGCGCCACTTAAACACAATGGCTCAGGGCAAGAAAGTGGCTTAGCCGAAAGTTTCATACGGCCCCCTTTCTGTCATCCCAACACAAAATGTGGCCCACAGTCCAAAAAGGGCCCATATGTTTGGCAACCTCCCAAAAAGCTGAAGAAACGCTCAACAGGTGGGGCGTTTCAACCACATTGTTTGAGCCGCCTTTTGATTTACTTGACTTCCATCTGAAAGGGGGTCGCAAATCTATACACCCCAAAACCACACCCCAAGGAAACCCAAATTGGAATCCCCGAGCAAGCTTGGGGCAATTCGGCCTTCAGCCCAGGACCTTTCCAGAGGTGTGCGTTTGGGATGCAAAGAAATATAAGATTGTATAAAAGGGGAAGTTCGCTCTTAACCCTCACCAGCTTTTTGTTTGAAGGGAAGGGCTAAACAGACAGGAACTTGGCGTTGTGTTTTTAGCCAATGCCCCTTCCGATCTGGAGCCAACCTTTTTGGTGCTTCTGGGCTTCCCACAGCTGCTCCAGATCTCTGCCGGCGGCCTATGCATGTATTACTGGCCAAAATCCACTTCACGGAGAAAAAAAGGGAGGAAAACCTGTCAGCTACCAACTGGAACAAAAAAGATGGGAAGCCACCTGAAATGTTCTACCTGGAAGAAGCCAATTCCGAACTGGAAGAAACCACCTACCAACTGGTCAGGTTTGTCCATCCAACAGTGGGGTTGTTGGGTAGACCGAGAGGACCTTTTGATGATGGCCCTAATGGGCTTCAAGGGAACCCTAGCCCCTAGTACGCCTTGGTGGCTACCAGCCCGTCCCTTCACAGTCGTAGGATGTATGTGTCACTTGGACACTAAACTGTTCCGGTGTCACTCGCTGGTTTGGGTGTGCCAAGTTTGTGAGCTTTACCTTACCCAAGCCTGATCAAGAACGGACTGGAAGATGAACTGAAAAGAGTCCGCAGAAAGCGCGGCGCTGCAAATTGAAGTGTCGGTTTGGAGTGGATACCATTTTCTGGATCCTTGCCAAGGAAGGAGAAACCGGGCTCAAGTGGAGACCAGAAGGACCCACCATTTTGGGGTCCGTCGGAAGCAATCAGGCCATCTCGGCTTCGGAAGTTGGAGCATGGCAAACCCCACTCGCCTACAAGAGCCGAGGCTTCAAATGCCCCCAAACCACCAATCCAAGCCAAACCACCAACTAAGGGGGAGCTGAGCAATCATAGTGTCGTTTTGAGGGAGCCCGAAAACCACGCGGGTTCTCCTTTGGCTTCCCTTCACTCGACATGGACTCCGGTGGTGTTCGAAAAACTTGCCTCCCGCCACTGCTCCCGGTGCGAGTGGAGCGCCAGCTCCAATTCCTTGGCCCTCTCTTCCTGGTCAAATCTGTCGATCAAAAGGACCCTTTGGTGGACATTTGAATGGGGATTCATGTGTGGACACCAATCGCTTTTGAGGTTCTTGATGAAAATTCATACCCATCCGGGTCTGCCTTGTTTTTGAGGCTGCACTTTTTGGCATAGTGTTCAAGGACACCCACCAGAAAAGCAAGGTGCAAAGCTATACTCCAAGGCCATCAACTGGGCAAACGAACCAAAAAAAGAGTGACTTTCGTTTCCCATGGCGCGTGGATATGGGTCATGAGTCATGAGTCAAATCCACTGTCAGGGTCTTCTTGGATGTGTCTGTAAACGTGGTTCCATTGATGTGCCTGTTGCGCTTCTGATAATGTGTCTGCATTTGTGTTGTGTGCATTCCGCGTTTGGGTGTGTGTGTGTGTGTGTCACCGTGCATTTGTCGTAGTTGTGTTTGTGTGAGTGGCTGTAGGTACCTGTCCAACAATGTACGTCTGTATAATTATGTATTTGCATTCCTCATTGCATTCATAAAGATTGCGCTTTGTGGTTCATGTTTTCTGTGATTTGTTTATGTGTCTGTAGATATCCCGGTTGCGTTTCTCAGCTTCGGCTGCTCAAGTAGGTTCAGTGCTTGTGGTCTGCCATCAATCCATGAAGGTGGGGATGACTATGATGATGTTGTGCTGGCAGTAGTTGTTCCTGTCTGCAGTTCCGGCTTATTGGGTTATGCTTCTGCAGATGGCCCGTCACGTCAACCAGAAAACGGCAGCCAAAGCACCCTTTCTTCAAAATGAGAAGCTGTCCGTGCCCTGTCTGCCTTGACGCAGCTATGGTCAGAGGTTCCATTGGGAGGATTCTTCGGGGTTCGAAGCTTGCGTGAAACTACCCCACCTCAAACTGGTTGATTCGGATGATGAGGGATCTCTTCTCCTCCTGAGAAATCCGCGCCATCCAAAAGCATGTCCGGATCAGCGAATTGGATGATATTTTGGAATCTTTTGGTGGACATCATTGCATTGGGACTTCTGTCCACCAACCAATTGAAGATGTTCCAACCATCCCAATTGCCCCTGCCTGCTTCCTCAACCCTGGGTAAAAGAGTCATTTGCCATAGCGCACAAGAGCTCTCCAAACGGATTTCTGACTTGATTCTCTGCGAGCCTCAGATTTGGCCTGCACTTCCAGAAAGGCTCCGCGCTCCAGCTCAAGCTCCTTGACCTGGCGAATATGTTCTTTCTCGTCCACTCAGATTTCTCTGCTTTAAACCCATGTCAAGCAAACTCACCAGTGTGGCTTCTTTTTGGACCCTTTCGGAGATCGGTTCAATGGAAACTCAAAGGAAGCTGGGCCCAGATGGGGGGAGTCCAAATCCCACTTTGCGACAAGCCAGGGCAATCTAGTCAATTACCCATTGACTCTAGTACTGACATGGTCGGGCTCCGCCAAAGAACTGTTGGTTTCAAAAAAAGCTTTACGATAAACCCAATCAAATCAGGTAGAACCTCTTGTTAGAGTGGCCACATTGATTTGTCTCATTATTCAGGACCCCTGCAAGTCGTTGCTTGCCTTTCGGTTCCCTTCAAAACCGTCCGGAATAGGATCCCCATGAAAGAGTTAGAGGTGGCCTCTCCCGTCCGCATTTTGCCATCCGGTCCTAGGGTCCCCCCCACACTTTTGGGCACATTCTGAATACGCCCACTAAAACAGCCCATTTTCAACATTCAAATTCAATCACCCACCCAATCCAACGCCAAAAAACACATATTCACATACCCATCTTCATTTCTTACCCCATCTCAACATCACCCTTACACTCATTCAATAACAACAATCATAACTACATGCCACCTCAACAAATCCCACCAAAAAAATCCAAGCTACATACCAACATGTTTTCATTGCCAAGATCGCAACCCCAAGATCTCAATAATTCCTCCCTTGATCCAAACTGCAACCCTTTCCCATTTCCAACAAATACGAACAGTCTAAAAAACAAGCCTATGTTCGCCCCAAAAAGTGGTTAACCATTAGACAAGGGAGAATTGAAACCGTTAACCCAAATCTTGAAAATAATCCCAGTAAATATGGATGGCAAAATGTGGATTGAACAAGGCTTCAGTAGACAGACCGCCCTAGAAACTGCCGAAACTGACACGGAAACAGCAAAAATGCAAACATATTGCAAATCCGTTTTTCCAACACCGCCGCTCCCCCACCCCACCATTTTTCACAGCATTTCGGTCGCTTGAGCGAGTCAAGATCATACCTTCCATGAACTCACATACTGCTCAACGTTGACCTTGCATTTCTCCGAAACACCCCATGTGCCGACAACCTTCTGCTCCGACGCATATCCATCTGAAATGTCACCTTCAGGAGCTACTACAACCCACTTGATGCTCTTGACTCCATTCAGTTGGAAATAGTTGTTGAACTGCTTGTAAGAAGCATCAATCTTGCAATCGTGACTTTTCGCCTTCGTGACCTGCAGTAGCCAAAGCGTGATGTTCTTGCCCTCCTTGGTAACAAAGAACAAATCAGCGGCTGGAAATGTCTCAGATTCAGGACAATACAAGAAACTCTCATCAAATTGTGGCAAAGACTTCGGTGGTGGTTGGTCACCCAACTTCTTGAGCATCTTCTGAAGCGTCGGGATGCACATTTTGACTTCAGCTGACGCTTTCTTGCCCTTCTTCTTCAATGCAGTGCAAACAAGCTCCACCTTCTTGGAATTGCAAACCTCGGCAACATGCATCTGAAATAGCCGACCGCACAAAGTGCCCAAAGGGCTGATATTCAAACTTGCCTTGATAAGGTCAGGAAGAGCTTTCCGTTGCTTCTCTGCTAGTTGGTCACACAGAATGTTGAGAACAACCTCGGACTCAATCAACTTCACGTTGGGTGTCTGAAACTGGGCATCCGAATGGATGTGTAGCACCCGACTCATCTTGCTCCTGTTGTTCCGAGCATCCATGTCTGCACCGCCACTGTCAGCAGCCTGGCACAAGTCTTCAAAGTTGCAGTTCACGACGCAGTCGCGAATCATCTGCTTTGCTTCCTCTTCCACAGTGGTCTTGTTCTCGGCCACTGCCACCAGCAATTTGTGCAAATAACGCACACTCCCTCCAATCGTGGAATATGCCTTCTTCACGTCTGCTTCTTCCTTGCAAATCTGCAGTATGCCCCCAGCTTTCCAATGGTTCAGCACCTCCTCTTCTGACCAAACTGGCATGAAATAGCGCTTTGAACGACCTTCAGCCTGCTTCCAAACACTGTCATAGTTCTTCTGCTGTGGCGAGGTGAAAATAATAGTGCAACCACGCATGCGACGGTCAACAGGCTGGGAGTTCTCACCGCCAACTGGGTCTGCCAATAGAACAGTTTTGGAGTGGTCAAGGAGCATGTCTCGCTTTGTTTCATTGTGCGTGGTGATGGTCTGCCCTGAAATGCGCGACCACCACCTTTTGCCCAGCTGGATGACGATGTTGATGCCCTCTTCGGCCAAGCGACTAGCTACAAAAGCCAGAAAAACGGATTTCCCAATGCCAGGAGTGCCTGTAATGACAAAAACCCTTTGATTCCGGGCTTGGCGAATTCTTGCTTCAACCAATTCGTGATAAGTTCATACAACTGTGTGTAGCAAGTACGCACCACCAGTTTTTTGCCAACATCTGGCATGCCCAAAACATTGCAACTTGCAAACTCCTGCACAGTATCAGCTTTCCAATTGCTGGGCTTCGGTGTCTTGGACACAGCTTCATCCAGCCAGAGGCAAAGCTCATCTTGATATCCAGGGTCCTGAGCAGTGCAGTGAAAGCAAACCAACAAAACAAGTAACTAGCAATCACCCCAAACACAAGCAAATAAACCACTCAAACAAACATACCTAAGAACCAGAGAGGAACGAAACAACCAAACCTAGAAAAGGGAATGGCGCAACATATTGATTATGTTTAAGCCAAGGGGCGGGTGCTGATGGTGGCTGGAGGTCTTGAATCCGATGGTGCAGTCTTACGGCCACGATGCGTCGCACATTCAAATCACCCACTTCGTGTAAATAGAAGGACAATGTCTCTGCTGAAGCTTTGCGCAGGTCATCCTCCGGAAGTTGTTGAATGAGCGAGCCGACACTGCTTTTGGAAGCCTCATCCATGGCGACGTCATTGAGCTGCGCCACAGTCCAGTCATGGTCAAGCTTCCGCTTCTTTGGCGGTGCTGTTTCTACCATTGCGCAAAACTGAGAGCAACGTAAACCTAACAAACATGACACTTTCAATGACTGATGCTCATCGTGCTTTGGTCGCAACTCGCCCGATCATGCTACCTCAAGCTTGAACCAACCGTTGGCGGAATCAGTTTTGCCACCGCCATTACAACATGTTGTCTCAGCAAATGTTGTTTATGAAATATCGTGACAGAAACCGTGCCATGTCGTCATAGATTCAGTGACGTGCCGTCATAGAAACAGTGACACATTGTCATAGAAACAGTGACGTGTCGTCATAGAAACAGTGACGTGTCGTCATAGAAACGGTGACACGTTGTCATACAAACAGTGACACGTTGTCATAGAAACGGTGTCCCAGAAACAGTGACATATCGTCTCAACCCTTGTCGTTGGTGACTGATTGTCGTAGTCGCTGTTCAAACCCTCAAAATCTCTGACCTCAAATAGGGGCGGTTCATCCCTTCAACAGAATAATAATCTTGACCAAGTTTTTTTTCAACCCTTGAAACCTTGTATTTGACACTGCTCCAGTTGCTCGTTCTTTCTTTCTCGGAAATCCCTTTTTTGCGGTATATTTTGACCTCATCGCCAACCCTAACAGGGGGATATTTACGGGTTTTGATTCTGTTCATCTCAAGCTTCATCTTGACCTCAAGATGGTTTCCCTTTTTGTGGGCATCGTTTGGAGTCATATCGTGGGCAGAATGAACCATTTTACTGTTGTATGTCAGCATGATCTCGGGGATATAATCAACCCATTGTATATTAACCTTTCCCTTTTTCTCGTCTGCATCAACCCTCTTGAAAAGCATGTCCTTGAACGTGCGAATGAAACGCTCGGCGAAATGGGGGTGCCCTCGTGTTTTATAGTTTTGGATCCCTTCGTCCTTGAAAAAATCAACAAGATCTTGGGTATTGAGACTCCCCTCGTCATCCGAATAAATTAATTTGGGTTTCCCTCCCATTTTGTTTAATGCCTCCATGATCCCAGCCGTGATGTCGGCAGGTTGCTTGGATGCAATAGGCACCACCGCGGCTTTGCGGGAAAATACATCAATAAGCAATAAGCCTATCCTATATTTTTGATTATCTAAATCATTTTTTGATATAAAAAACAGATCCAATTGATATTCAAAGTTGATATCAGGGGCAATAAACGAATTGTATCCAGACAGTTGTTTTTTTCCGTTCCACGTTCTCTTGAAACCACTCCTTGACATCTTGCATTGTTATGGATGCATCTTTCTTTTTTGCATCTTTGTAAGTGGTGGCGATGCTACCAAACCCAGCCTGATCGTAGTAGACCTCACTGATTATCTTGTCTTTTTCACTCATATATATAAATAATACTATAAAATGAATATCAATATGTTATTTTATCACTGAAGCATCTATTACAAGAAGCACAGAAGGCAATGACATTATCCTTTGTATGGGGAAGATCATTACATAACCTTTGACAAGTCAGATTAGAATTTATATTACCAGAATCCATTGACAACACGAAACCACAGCCACAATTTGCACACTTTCCGTTGACATTGTCCTTCAACCATTCGGCATCCACATAATTGTCTTTTGGGATCTCAAATTTGTTTTTCCTATCCTGTTCCTTGTATGCTAACACCTTTCTATCAAAATAATTCATAATGCATTTTGCGTTAAACTCTTCATTTAAATCACTACTGTATTTGTAAAATTTTACTCTGTTTAAATCCCTTGCCCGAGTGATCCCCGTCCAAAGCCACTCGCGAGTTATCAGATGATGGTTCCAATCAAAAATGGTGACATCGTCATCAATGGAACACCCCTGAACAGAATGACAAGTATAACAGAAGGCAAAGATAAAATGACTTCTCAAGATACCAATATTTAGCGTAATCTCTTCTCGTGTTTTGATATTAGCAATGGTAATCCAAGGATCGGAAATATTAATTATCTCATACCTAAAATTCACATTTAACTTATAGGTTTTTGTCTTCCTATACTCTCTGCATATCATGATCTCGCCGACTTCAAACTCATTTTGTTTGCCCTGTCGTTTCCTGATCTGCCTTGAAATATGCGACATTGCTTTCTGTTCCTGTGATGTCATCAGTATATTTAAAATACTTATTGATGACATCGTGTAGAGACAACTCATGCTCAAAGATGTCGGCATAAATACTTTTAAGTTTATCCTTGTCCTCCTGAGTCTTCAATCGCTTGCACTCTTCCAAAAACAAATGATGAGGAAAAATGCTGTCAATACATTCATTCATATAAATCTCGTGTTTCTTAGTGTTAGTCAGTGCTTTTATGGGGCTCAACTGCTTGGCGTCACCGGTTGCCAACATTATTTTACTGTCCTTGAACTGCTCAACAAAGCCCTTGATTTTTGCCAATACAAAGGTATTATTAAAACAAATCTCGTCAAACACAATGACATCAAACATCGAATGATCGTATTTATCTAGCTTCTCGTCATTGACTGCTATACCGAAGAATTTATTTACAGTGACGCTTTCCACTTCGCACTCCAAACCCAGATTATTGGTAGGAACCACGAACAACACTTTATAACCCTTGAGTCTCTCCATGTTCTTGCAGATGGTGGACTTCCCCGCTCCTGCGAATTTAGCCTTAATCATCAAGCACCTATATTTCTCAACAAGTTCAACCAATTCATTTTCATCATACTCATTAATGATGTTAACTCTCTTACTTTTGACAATCGGGATATCAACATATTCACACTTCTTCTGTTCATACAACTGCTTTCCTGTATGATGGATCTCATCGTGAGTCTTGGCTAATTTCCACCCACCGATCCCATCGTGAAAATCTAGCAACTGCTGAGTCTTTCTCAAACCAAACTTATTAAAACCCGAACAGTCCACGACAAAAGCGTCGCATTTGACACTCAATACCTTAACATTGTTCTCTGTCAATTTTTGATATGCGCATTGCATTTTGAAATTATGATACTGCAATAGCATTTCTTTAATAAAACGAAACCCATTGGACAACTCGCACCTATCAACCACATTCAGAATATAATATAAATTGTCGTTTTGTTCAGATACTTCTCTATCACGGCACCACACTCCGTTATCATCGTATTCCTCAATCCACTTGGCGGTATGCTTACTCATCATGTTTAACTTCCCCCCTGCATCTGCCTGAAGGCTGATCGCCTCATTGAGATCATCAAAAACGAATGATCTCTGACTGCTGTTCTTACTTTTTTCCAACAAGCCAAAAATCGAGTTGGCTATTATTTTTTTAATTGCCTTGTCTTCTTCAATATTTTCGCTTATTCGCTTTCCCCAGAGTTCCTCAACCAACATTTTATTATCTACCTTGTGAATGAAGTGGGGCTGTTTGTAGTGAGTAATGGACAACTCGCCAGATGCAACAAGTGGCATAAAATGCTTAAGAAACATACCATAAACTATATTTGTATCATTATTAAAAAAACAGATTGTGATGTGTCAGTTCTGCTTTTACCAAATATATATTTACATCCTTGATCTTACATTTACTATTATAAGCTTTCCAATTATCAAACTGATTAAAAACTCCAATTCTGGTAATCGTATTAAATGCATCTGTAAACGCTTTGTTCATGTCGATCTCCTGTTTTGGAACATCCAATTTATCCAAGCCCTTGAATAACTCGCCTTGTGGGACGATGGTTCTATAATTATTTAAAACGTGTATATCGGTAGGACTGTAATAAGACTTGTGATTTGGATTGAATAATTTCTTTTTGAATGTAAACATCGCTTCAGTCATATTGTTGTAAACCGTTTCTCTGTCTACTGTGATGTCGCTATTGGTTTGGTCATCGACCAAACACTGCGACCTAATATTTAGATATACATGATTGAAGTCCGCCCTCAATTCTGAAATAGTCCCTGCTTTGTGAATAATCCTGCATTCATACCCGATATTTTTGAAATCGCAAAAATAATTTATTTAGATCATTCTCTCTATGAACTAAATCTAAAAAGTTCTTTTCCTGTTTGTCGGTTCTGTTTGCAATTGTTGCCTTAACCATTTCAAAAATGTCATCAATAGTAGAAAACATTTTGCAAATCGATGGCTTCTCTCTATCACTTATATGATAGTCGGGCCGTGCCTTTACTACAAATGCATCATCAGTATTTTGTTTTGTTCCAATCTTTTAATATTATTATTCAGTGTGTAGATATGATTATTTTTGACCATTGCATAAAAGGCTCTGATGTTGCGGTCAAACATCTCTGGCGAATAAGAATAAATGATTTTGCCCAGTTGGTCTGTTATTCTCACACGCATTCTGTATTTCATAAATACCGGGATCATGTCATCAATTGACGCCCCCGACTCTGTGAATTCCTGTTCTGTTTTATTTATTAGTTTTAGTATCATCCCTCGCGACATTGGTTCTTTCTTCTTGTTGTTCATTAGGGTATCTTTATAATAATCAGTGAGTGTATTCAACCAACATTGATTGTCTACATAATTACCTTTCTGGATTGCTTCCATAAATGTTTCTTTCGATGTATCCAATTCGGTATACATGTAAGTATTATACATACTGATGTTTTCCGATCTTCTCAGGTTGGCTTGTCGTGGATTACTAGGCTGTCCACCTTCCACCTTTCTGGCTCTCAAGATCTTCAAGGCGTCAATCTACCCCGTCTCTACGTTGTAAGCAACAGCGTTAGTCTTCTTGGTTAACCTCTTCTTCTTGTTGATCTCGATTGTTTTTTTCTGATCAACGCCAACATACCCACCCATAATATTTAGCACTGTTTCAAATTCTGGATCTTGGGCAAGTGTTACAATGAACTTTCTGAATAGATCACGATCCTTAATTTGTAAAATTCGTTTACCTACATACTCGTCTATATTTGTGCTGGTGTTGACGGTGTATGTTCTCTCCTTGCCGTCCTTTGTTATGGGGTAATATTTGAGTTCTCCGTATTCTGTTTTGTATGTGAAAGCCGGCTTTTTGTTGTCACCTTCCCTAACACCTTCGCGGTAAAGCATGACGTCTAATGTCCACGATTCATCGTTCGCCTTAGACTGCTTTACAATGTTAGTTACAGTGCTTCGTTCCATCCTAACATTCAACGGTAGATTTATACGGTTGTTTTGGATCACATCGTCGTATTTTTTGTCCCATTTCTTTTTTTCCTTCGGGGTGGTTGCATTGATAAACCCGTCAATAATAGTTGATGCGGTGCTAAACTGTGCAATTTTTCGCTGTTCATATAGATCTCTCAATTCGGTGGCTTTTTCCCTGGTATCGCCTGCCAACCTATCAATTCTTGAATTTAGTGACCTGATGTTATTTCTTATAGTTTTTGACAATGACATAGTATATTTTAGATATCAATTATTAATATTATTTTTTCTTTAGGTGTAATTTAGGGAATAATTCATATTTAAATTAATTTCCTATAAAATGCCTTAAAGAAATGCTACATATAATATTATAGTAATGATCACAGACAAACACCCCGACGACTTGACACTGGAAGAAATAAAAACAATGCTGGCGTATTACAACCGACTCTATTATTATAAAGTCAGAGACGATGAAGCATACAAAGCCAAAAAAAGGCAAAATGCTCTAAACACCGCACATAGAAAAAGATTAGATAAAATGATTAAAGAGAGTGGCATTGAAATGGCACCCGAAGAACAAAAACCAAAACAAAAAACTGGCTTCCCAAGAAAATACAAATTTGAAGATTACGGGCTGAAAATGCCGAGTGGTGTAGAATAATTGGTTTATTTAATCATTGATTATGATTAAATTAATCATTTTTTAATAATTTTAATTCCAAATCGTGGATCATATTATATTATTTTGACTTGTCTTTTTTCTTTTTCTTTTTAAAAACTTCATTTTCCAAATACTCTACACGATCGATTAGTTTTGATAAAGCATCCCAACTAATACAAGCCATACGATCATAACACATCGTTAAGTATTCTCCGGAATCATTTACAATATTATATTTCGGATTTGTGTATTGTTGAACATCTTGAGCAATCCATCCTAATTCAGTTTTTTCTGGTTTTTTGATTCTTAACAAATGTTTTAATCTTAATGTTTTTGACCATATTTACAGTATCATCTTCTACATCTTCTATATTATCTTTCAGTCTCTTATCGCTACTTAAATTAAATCCGTTAAATGATGAAAATTGAGTATCATCCAATTGTAAATATTTAGTGCCATCAATATAACTATCAATAGTTGTTGATGCTTCTAATCTTAAAACAGCATCACTATTTAAATGTCTCAAACTGATTTTATGAGCAATTCCAAAAGTCATATCGCCGTCAATAGTCCAATCGCCTCGCAATTCGCTATTGCTTCCACTATTCAAAATAATTTTATTATCAGCATATGTTGCAGATAATCCAACAACCAAATTAATAGAGTTTGAAGTGTTGCTATTCCTAAGCATTAAATCATTTGTATCGACATACATTTCAGCATTATCAATTAGTTTTGATGTGTTGCCAAATTGAACATTGCCACTCGGTAAATTTTGTAATAATAAAGTATTTCCCGATACAGACTGAACTTGGTTGACTTCAATCTTTTTACCAGAAACCATTGTTAAATCGCCATTTGTATATACATCACCTAATACATCAACTGGTTTATTGAATATGGTTTTTGATACAGCACCGTCGCACATAAAATATTGATTAGAAGAATTACTAACATCGCCAACGCTAACAGCAACAAAATTATTATGCGCCATATATAAACCTTCTGTAGCATCCGGTGTATATCTTCGTATTGAACCATTATTAGCAAAATTTAAATACGAACCATTGTTAAGACTTATTGCACTGTCTGTTCCTATAAACTGGACCGCGCTTGTAAATCGAGCTTGCCCAGCACAATTTAAAACATAATTAACAACGCCAACTGCCCCTAAACCGAATCTATCCTTAACCCACACTCTTCCGACATTAGCATCTCCGATTTGCGTTTCCCAAACGCCTCCTGAGCTTGACATCCACATTCTACCATCTCTATTAATATTAAATTCACGATTAAACATTTGAAAAGTCATTTGTAGTCCTAAATTTGGTGAAGGGGTACAGCTAAACTTATTGCATATTATAGAACCAGTAGTAAGCATATTTAAATCACTATGTAAAGTTGCATTCTCGCTAAAATTAATAGCACCTGCTACTGATTGAGCGTTAGTATCTATTTTATCTAACTTTTGTAAATCTGCTGATATTAAACTATTTATTGTGTTTGAATTTTGAGTTATTAATAAATCTTGTATATTATTATCTGATATAATTGAAGCAAATGTATTACTGTAAGCAGTGTTAGTATTGAATAAATTAGTATCGTTTGTATATAATGTTGATACATCTGCTTGAATAGTTGCTTTTTCGGCTGTAGTCCAAGAAGCGCCCGCTCCTGCTTGTAAATCTGCTATATCTGTAAGAATGGTTGTTATTGTGTTTCCGTGTCCTGTTATGTTATTACTGTTTGTGTCAATTAATGATATATGCGAGGTAATTGCGTTTTGATGACTATTAATAAATGTCATATTACTGCCTACAGTGTTATTTAATATTGCTATTCCGTTTGTATGTGTTGCGATGTCGCTGTCGTGTGTTATTAATACTGCTAAATGTGATGCTAATGTATCATTGTGTCCTGTTATTAGTGAACTATTTGAACTAATATTATTAAAAATAGAATCAAGTTTAATTGTATTTGCTGATATAGTCGGTAGTATTGAAGTTATGGTTAATCCGTGCGCTGTTATATTATTAAAGTTGCTTGTAATTGTTGCGTTTTGATTTACTTGCTCATTAAACATAGTTGTTGATGTTGCGTGTAATTCAGTAATATCTAAAATATTGGCATCTATCTTATTTTTCTGTGCTAAAATAAGAGCATCAACTTCTTCAATTGTATAACCTCCGCCTAATGATCCTGCTGTGTCTGCTAATTCTTGTTTTGTAGGATAAACACTGCTTAATGTTGATGGTTCTGTTGAATTTATTAATACTAATTCACTTGCTATAATTCTGTTTGATCCGTCCAGTGATAATGTTGAAAACATAATTATTATATAGTAGGTTATATAATAATTATATTTTATCTTTTCTTTCCTCTTGAACCAAATATACCTTTATTTAATGCATTATATGTGTCTTGCTTCTGTCTCAAATATTCATTTTGCAATAATTGGTAATGCTGTGCTATATTGTGTAGCGGGTTTGGAGGCGGTTGCGGTTGCGATCTTCTTGGGGGTGGGGTGTTCGCTATTATATTATTTTGTTGCTGTTGTTGCGGAATACGTTGCTCTTCTTCGCGGTGCGCTACTTCGTTGTATTCTACCTTTTGGGGTTTTGCTATTGGAACTGCTTTCAGTTTAGGCTTTATGGGTTTAGATTCTAATGGTCCTTGGCAATTGCGTTCGTGACTGTATCTGTAAGATTTTAGTGTTAAAGTTTTGGCACATTTTGGACAGGTTATTTTCCTTTCATTGCGTGCTTGAGTTTTTGAGTTGTTTTTAAGTGGTTCTACATGTTTTATTTCTTGCGTTGGTTCTATTGGTGTGTCTGCCTTTGGTGCTTCTTTTTCAATTGGTGGTAATTCATTTACTGGCTCGTCTGCTTCAATTGTGTTAGTAATTTCAGGTTCAACTTCTGACATATATAATATATTATATATGTTGTCTATATTTTTTATATATTTTGTCTATATGGACAAATTGAGAAATATCAATATTAATAATTTAATATTATTCATTTGATATTCTTAAAAATTTTAATATTATTTATTTGATATTTGTAATATTATTAATATTATTAATTAGGGGTTTATTTAGTTATCTAATTGAAACAAAATGCTAAAGGAAATGGGAACGCCGTGAAAATCAATTAATTCATTTCTTGAAGTTGTTATTCTAAAGTGTAATCTCTTAATATTTTTACCACCTACATCAATAAAATCTGCATATATGGGCGCTGTAAAATCTGTTATAACTCCGCCAAGTTGTTGATTAATTTGAACTGTTTTAATTACTGAACTGCTGAAATTATTAGGCGCTGAATATTTATAATCGCTTAATTGAGGACAATTTATGTATATATTCTGAAAAGGAACTAAATTAAAGTATCCACTTAACCAAGATGACGCAGGATCATAGGCAATATAATTACTTAATAAATAATTAATAGATTTTGGTCTTAAATTGTCATATTCAAACTGTCCTCTGTTCCATTCGCCATTTACATAAGTTTCTAATTCTTCATCTGTAGGTATTTTGATTTTGTAAGTTAGGGGGTCGTTGAGTTTCAACTCCATGCGTCTCTCGCTCTGTCCGTATACTGTTAAGAATAAGTCAGGCACAATATCATTAAATGCCGTGTTTAATTCCGTTTGTATTTTGTATGATAATTGATTAGCATAATAAATTTCACCGGATACATCAACGGCAGTGCTTCTCAATAAGACATTGGAACTATTATACAACATAATATAGAAGCGTTCGTAAAACCCTTTCTCTGTTGTATAAAACGGAGTGCTGAATGAACACTCAGTCACGAACATTTTTGTTCTTGGTGGAATTTCAAAGTTTTGGTCAAGTTCTATAATAAAATCGCTGGTAGAATTGCTTTCTTGCAATCTGTAGGCACTATCAACATATATGTTTTTTATATGATAACCTATCACTCATAAATATAATATACAATAGAAATTATTATATAATTATTATTATATGATAGGAAGACAATTATTATTAGGTGCTATTGAAGGCAGATCGCCTACGCAAATGATGGCAGGCGTAGCAAGTGATAAAGCATATACTGCAGGTAAGGATTTAATAGAAGATGTATTGTTTAACCATAAAAAGAAATTGGAAGACAAAATAGGAGGTTTCAATAAGCATTTTGATAAGCAAATAATGAAACATAAAACACGCTACGCCGAAGAAATCAATGTTCAAAATAAAAATAAAATTGATGATGTCAAGGGTTTAGACGCCGCGTATTCAAATGTGAATGGAATAACAAGAATAGGCAACACATTATATATTGGTGGCACTGGTGCTAAAACGGGACTAAATCACAAAGTCAATGATGTCATTGCAGATTTGTTTTTATTCCTACTCATAATATTCAATTAAGCGAAAGATATAAAGACACAATGGAAGAATTAAGTAAAAATCCAGATGTTAATAGACTGGTCGGCCATTCCCTCGGCTCATCCGTTGTTCAAGAAATTAACAATAGACACGGAAGCAAATATGCTACTACTGTTTATTCATCACCTTTTGTATCAGGAACTAATCAACAGAAAAACCCGCGATACTTACGATTTAGAAATCGCGGAGATCCTATAGCAATGTTTGATGACGCGGCACTAACTGGAGAAATAGAAAGCAATAACTTATTAGATAAACACAGTTTCAATAATTGGACAGGACAAGGTATGACTGAAATTAATCCTACTACTGATATTTCTAATGGGTTTAATCCTAATTCAACACCAGAACAATAAAATATCAATAATATTAATAATAATATTAATAATAATATGTATAGAAACAAAGACAAGCAAAACAAAACTCCATTAGAGAAGAAACTGACAAAAGAACCGTCAAAATACGATAAACAATATAAGAATTTAGATTATGATACTATAAAAGATATAGTTGATACAAAAAACAATTATTTAATAAATACTATAAAAAATACAACTTCAAATAATTCTACTACAATGCTTCCACATAAGAAAAATATAAAAATAAAAAATAAAATCTAAGTTTATCATATATAAGTATGGATAATATAATTGCAGAAAGTGAAACTACAATGATTAACTCGTTAAATTTTGGACTTCCAGAAACAGCACAATACATCACAGACCGACGACACGTTAATTATTTTCCATCAGGTAGCAATGTCTATAATCCAAATGCAGGAAACAAAAATATTAGATTTCATATAACAAGTGAAGACAACACATATATTGATTTATCTTCTATTCGTTTATTTGCTAATCTTCAAAACACCGTCGGAACACGAAGTCATTTTTTACGACCGTTGGGTAATTTGTCATCCTTCTTCAGTCGGTATAGATGCACTGTAGGCGGGCAACAAGTTCAGGATATTATTGAATACAATAGGCACTGTGAATTGTATAATTCTTTTAACAGTCAAGCTGCTAGAGATATGGACGATTTAGAAGGTGGTGCTAATCCTCGCTGGGATGATGACTGGCGACACACATATGCTACTGGACTGGCAGAAATGTTAGATGTCAATAAAAGAACTGATCCTACAGCAGACCCCGAGGCAGTTACATTTCCAACTACAAAAGACCATAACAACTGGGGAGATTTAACATCGCGATATACTCGCCATTCAGTAGCAGGAATTCCCGGCGCTAATGGTTATATGTGGACTGTTAGAGTCAAATTATTATTTACCTATTCGTTATGCACCACTTGAACTGGAATTTACACTCGTATCAGATGAACATGTACCAGTCATTACACCTTTTACCGTGACTGATGCCAACACTCAAAATGATGCCAAAGGTTATTATTTCACAACTGGAGACACCAGCACCTCGTTCGAATTGAATAACGTAATCATTAGAGCTGAGGTAATACAATTGGACAATACGGTCAACAATAATATAGTGAAACATTTATTAGAGGGTCAAAGTTTAAAATTAGTATTTCCAATGTATCACACTATGACGCAATCATTCAACGCGGCAGGAACTGAAATTAATATGAATATTGTTAAATCCGCTTCTAAATTAAATGGTTGCTTCATTACATTGTATCGTGCGCCAAGAGCAGGTGTAGATGCTGATAATAATAATTACTACAGACACGATAATTATATTTATAAGAGATGGAACTATTTTTACAATCCTATGATTAATTCTCGTATTTTTGATGGTGCTGACCCTGATGGCGCTGGTCGTGAGCGTTTCCGCGGTAAAGGCTTTCAAAATCCTGAATTAGATTTGACTTGGCAATTACAAATTAATAATAAGAAATATCCAGAATTTGAATGTCAATCAATGGCAGAAACCGCATATTATTTAAAACGAGCATTAAGTTATATGAACCCTGACCAAGATGCCTTTAGTATTTCATATAAGCGGTTTAGAGAAGACAAGTTCGTTATTGGCGTATCGTTCGAGAAAATGAATCAAACCCATTTTACAGGCCAGAATACGAAACAAGGAGGCTTACTCGTATTTAGATTGAAAGGGTCAAACAAGTCATTTACAACCGATGAAGATGTGCGAGAAATATTTGTGCACATGATTTCAGAGTCTGTTCTGGAATTACGCGAGAGCGGATCTGTGCTCTATGATTAAAATTAAAATCTATGATAAATGTATAATGTATAAATTTCATAAACGAAATAATTTAAAAAATAAAGGTAAAGTATGTTTACAATCCTCACAAATTAAATATAGTCCATGTGATCTAAAAGATACAGAATATCTAAAACACCTACATGAACAAATGAAATTAAGAAATTCACAAGAAGCGTCAGTAGCATTGAGGAAAAAGATTGACGAAGGAAACAAGAGAGCAAACTATGTAAATGAGCTGGATAGAATGATGGGGCAATTATATCGTCCTAACTTACCACACGCAACAAAAGAACATTTAAATAAATGGTATGAAGATACAAAAAAAGTTAATATTTACTTAAAATATATTGATATAGATTAATAATATTTTTCACAAAAATAATATTAACAATAACATCTTATTATTAATAATATGTTTCACAAAAATAGTATTAACAATATTTTCTAATTAATATTATATCAATATGGCAACTACAGCAAGTTTAGAATTAATAAATCCATATGCAAAATTTGGATTGAAACGACGACCTACTTATGAAGAAATCGCTAATTTAATAGGCGGAAATGATTTAATAACAGGAAAACTACCTAACCGAGATGCTACCTTTTTTAAAGCAAGTCCTCAGGGTAGTTTTTTTAACGGGAGCGACCATTTAGAATTATTGAAAGACCAACAAATGAGAATATTAGACAGGCAAATGAGAGAGATAATGATGAGACGGGAAGCACACAGAAACGGACACACATATGCAGTTCATAAGATGGATACAGATACACCACAGCATACAAACGACCAAGCAATAGCAGACGAATATGATTTTTCAACACCACAACAAACGACAAGACAACACGAGGCAATGGTAGATACACAATTACAAGATATAGCAACTGCAACAAAGCGGAAAGCGGAAGAAGTAGGCAGAGCAATGGCATCAAATTTAAGAGAGATGGGCGGGACATTATTTCATAGAATGGTGGCAAACAGACAATCAGCACCAACCGAACCACGACAAGCGCCAGCAGGTAGAGCAGTAGCAGACGACCAGCAAACAATGCGCGTAGAAGATGTTGAACTATCACCTCAAGCAGTAGATGACAATTTTTACGCGACACCAGTTCAACAAGCAACAGGAGCATCAAGTTCAACAGCCCAACAACCACCACCATTGCCAATGACGCCATTATTTAAAACAACAATAGATAATACTATTAGTCCCGCTTACTGGAAAGACAACCCTAATTTAACAGTAAATGATAGTAAATTTCAGTTTTATTTAAGAGGAATTCAATTGCCAGAAGAAAGCGAAATACAGGAAGAATTGAAACACAAGGGCAGAGGCAAGGCGAGATCATACAAAGAATATTTAGTGGATATGATTTTAGACACTATTGATAACGGCGGTTGGATAGCAAATTTAAGCAAAGGTAGAATAGAAGAACTCAAGACAGGTTTTAAGGGTGAAGGTAAGAAATAAAAATATAAATAACAATAATAATGATAATATTAACTAAAAATATACTGAAAAGAAAGAAGCAGAAGTTCAATGATAATTATGATCACGACGACAGTTTTTCAATACATAACCTAACAAAACCAAACACACCAACAACAATACAACCACCGAAAATGATGAAAAAAGGCATACCGAGAGAATTTATTGACATTGCAACCAATACAGATACAATTGCAACAGAAACCAGAGAGACGCAAGAAAAGTTATACAATGATGCAAATCAGCAATTAAATATGACATTTGAAGCGTTTAAGGTAAAGGAAAACCAAGACAATATGTTTAAAATAATGCTTAAAAACTTTTGGCACAACGCATACAAAAGACATGAACCAACAAGAACGCAAGCAACACAAACCCTGAAAAACCAACGCGACGCAATGGTGTCAGCCTTTACTACAATGCTTGACAACAACAAACCGCCAGAACCACCGCCAAAGAAACCACCAGACGAGGAGGACAGCGATGAAGAAGAAAAAAGATTCAAACTGACAAAAATGATAGAAATAATGCTACACAACGGCGCTACAGTAGCAGATATAATATTAAACTTATCACATAGCGCAATTGCAACAACAATAAATATCGCAGATTTAGTTAATCAAATAACAGCAGGAAATGCACAAGGTAGCAGTAGTTCTTCTAATGAAATTGTTAGTGTTCATAGTTCTCCACCTATTACTGTTCATAGTTCTTCATCTGAAAGTCCAACAGAAATACCAGCACCAACTGAAGACGAAGAAGAAGAAGACGGAGAAGAAAAACAAAAATATAATTTTGAAAAATTAAAATCTAAATAATATTATATATAATGGGTGCTTTTCAAAGTAAAAATAATGAAAATAATAGTTTGGAAGACATTAAGGTTTTAAGTATAGATGAAAAAACACGAGCAGACACTTTAATTATTAAATCTCTTCAAGAATGTGTGGCACGAATTGAGAAATTAGAAAAAGAAAAATCGGACAAATTAATATAAATTACCTGTTCAATTATGTAATTATTCATTCTTTTAAATTGATAATATTAACATACAGTAATATTATTAATTACTATCATAATCTGTCATTTCACTTTCGGGTAATTTTGTTGAGGCGTTGCTACACATATCATCTATTAAATCTTCTTCATCAACAAAATTATTTTGAAATCTTAATAATTCCTCGTCTGTTGGTCGTCTTTTTAACACTTTATAAAGTTTATGTATCCAAGAATTAGTATGAAAACTGTAATTACCTCTACGATAAAATCCACCACATCTACATAGTTTCATTAGCATATTATTATATTATATTAAATTAGAATATCTTTATTCATCATTTGTAATTTGAAATGCCTGTTCAAAATTGATATGAAACTTTTTGTTAATGTCTTTTGAATTCATATTCACGTAGAAAAAAGAATATGGAGCAAAATTAACGGCTTGATGATACATATCTAATAATTGCTGTTTATCAACAATGGCACTATTTTCTTCAATAAAACTCATTAATTCACTGGCATTTTTCAACCTAAAAATATATAACGAACTGGCATTTAAACGAATGATAGGCGCCAAAACATTGTATTTCTGTGTTGAACAAATTACGCTTACTGCATCGTGCCTACCTCTTGTAAATAATCCATGTAATAATTTACTATATCTAACAAATTTAGGATCGTCGGCATGATCGTCTATAACGATTAATATTGAATGTAGTTTCTTTATCTTTTTAGATTTCATATAATTAATTATTTTCTTCTGTCTTTCAATTACATTTTCTAAATCACTTGGATTATAATTATCAAAATAAATTTGTTCTTTTTCATCATCCACGTGCAATTCATCCCTGATATATTTTTTAACTTCTGTAAAGGTTGGGTCATTATGAACGCTGGGGGAAAATATGAATATTCTTGCAAATGAATTTCTATAAACATTTAAGATAAGGTTCTGGACTAAAACTGTTTTGCCTCCCGTCGATGAAGCAACTATAATACTTCTAAATGGTAATTTTGGCACGTGCTCATATTTAGATTGTTTGAATTCATATTCAGTTATGTTTATTGGTTTTATTATTGGAACATCTGACATAATAAAATAATATTAAAGTTATCTAGAAAATATTTTATATGTATTATTTTATATGAATAGAAGCTATTCAGATTATATTGATATAATAGATGAAGTAGAGAATATAGAACAAGTTGTTACAACTGATAATAGATGTAAAAAAATATGTTATTTTATTTTAGAATTAATTAAGTTTGTGATACGATATATCAAAAATAAAAATGTAAATATGAATATAAATGGGAAGAAAGAAAAAGAATAAGACTGAACCAGTTGTTTTTTCAACTGATGAAGAAAAAGAAGAAGTTGTTAAAGAAACATCAGTTATTGAGTTTGCTTGTCCAATGTGAAAAAAGATGTTAGAAATGAAAAATGAATTAGAAATACAAAAGAAAGGAAACTGTAAATGTTCGTGTTTTCCCACAACTTTCAAAATAAGTAAAAATGATAAGAAAATGAATATTGATAAAACCAAAGAAAGTATCAACTTAGAAACAGATGTTCATAATATTGCTATCAAATGGGGAAGACATGCATCGCCATCCGATAATGGCGATAAGGAAACTCAGGAAACTGTTAAACAAATGATGAAAAATTAGTATTTAAAGAGTAGATTTAACATAATTTAAACATTTAGTTTTAAAAGTTTTATTTTATAATATTATATATATTTACATGGATGAAGGAGTAGAAAAGATGGTTAAAAAACTGAACAAGGTTTTAGAACAGAATAAGAATATTTTAGAAATCTTACAAGAAATGGAAAAGAAGAAACCATTAACAAACAGTTATCAAAGTAAAGAAGTAGATAGAACCAATGGTGAATATAAAAATAAAAGAAATATGATTTTAAACAAACTTAATAACAAAGAAATTAAAGAACCGAAGGCTTCAACTATGACATTTTATCAAATCAACTATGATGAAGATACAGGGATTTATTCTTGATTGAAAACATTTTTCTCTGAAAATCTGTTTAAAGACATATTGGCATAACTAATATTATGAGTTCTACAAATGACGAAGAAGAAACAGGATACACAATGGTTTATCCTTGCAGTAAATGCGACGAAGCAAAGCCAAGAAAGGATTTTCACAAAATGTATGATAGAATTAAAATGGAAGAGATATTTTACAAAACATGTAAGGAATGCAGAGACAAAGTAAAAGCAACAAAAGAGTTAAGGAAGGAACAGAAGAAACGAATACAACCCATGGAAATACATAGATTAAAGCCTTTGATACCATAGTTTCGCTATACTTACAACATGTAAGATCTTATATGTTGTAATTATAGTGGTAAAAATATTTCTATAAATTATAATTTGTCTGAAAATGTATTTAAAGAAATATTACCTATATATGTATATTAGGACAATGAGCGATACAGAAAGTGAAAATAGTCAATATAGTGATACAGAAAGTGTGTATAGTGAATATAGTGATGCAGACAGTGAATATAGTAAATATAGTAACACAGTCCGTGAAGATATTGATGCTAAGAATATATTCAGAGAAAAGTTTATGAGTTATAAATGTAGAGACTGTGAGATGCTAAAATTACCAATTAAACAAGGTTTTTTGAATGGTGTTTGTGATAATATGTGTCAATGTATGATATGTGATAATTGCAATAAAATTATAAACGAAATTGATGATATGAATAGCAAATATATTAATACTAGAAATGTTAAAAATCTTGATGACGATTTAGAAATATTTGTGTTTATTAAAATGAATAAGTTCTTGACTGAAGAAGAGTTTGGAAATTTATTATATAAGGGCGATGAGGAAGGAAATGATAATGGTTTTATTTTTAAGTATTATAATCTGGTAAAAAGATTATACAATATGTATTTTAATATTAGGCGTTTAAAGAAAGAAGCATTGAATGATAATGACTTTGACTTTTTAAGTTGTGAGTATAAAGCTCACGAACTTAGATATACGGTAATAAATGCAATTATAACAATGGGCTTGTTTAAAAAGGAAATAGGAAATAATATATATAATGAAAAAACGACTGATAAAATAATAAAAAGAATTATAACAGAATTTTAAAATTAATTAGAAATAGAGTTGAACTCATAATATAATTATAACATGTAAACATTTATATGTTATAATTATACTGTACGTTTCCCGTATAAGCCGTGGGGGTGCTTTCCTACATAGGCCTTTCCCATCCGCATTTTGCCATCCAATGTCACACAAATTATTTTCAAGATTTGGGTTAACGGTTTTAGTTCTCCCTTTTCCATGGGTTAACCACTTTTCGGGGCGAACATAGCGTTCTTTTTTAGACTGTTCGTATTTGTTGGAAATGGGAAAGGGTTGCAGTTTGGATCAAGGGAGGAATTATTGAGATCTTGGGGTTGCGATCTTGGGAATGAAAACATGTTGGTATGTAGCTTGGATTTTTTTGGTGGGATTTGTTGAGGTGGCATGTAGTTATGATTGTTGTTATTGAATGAGTGTAAGGGTGATGTTGAGATGGGGTAAGAAATGAAGATGGGTATGTGAATATGTTTTTTGGTGTTGGATTGGTTGGGTGATTGAATTTGAATGTTGAAAATGGGCTGTTTTAGTGGGCGTATTCAGAATGTGCCCAAAAGTGTGGGGGGGACCCTAGGACCGGATGGCAAAATGCGGACGGGAGAGGCCACCTCTAACTGAAAGACCCCCAAATGTCTGTCTTTTCTTGAGGGGACCCCTTTTTTTGGTGGTTTTAAAGGTAATCCACAAACAAAAATGGAGGGGTCCCCAAAAAAAAACAACCCCCCTAATGGGAACTGGTCTGCGCCGGAGGCCTTCTGCTGCAGCGAGCGGCAATCCGCCAACACCGTACGAGAATTCTCCTGGCGCAAGGGGACCCAAGTTGAGTCGCAATTTGAGCGACCCAAGATGGTTCCAGGAAATGGGTTCTAGGATGCTACACGCATGGTTCCAAGCTGGAACCCATCTATTAGAACCCATTTAGCGTCCTCTGAATCGAGACCTGGTTGTTTCATGGGTCTGCCCAAACCCCGTGAGGCTTTGAATCTGCCGCATGCAGAGGTCCACAAAAAGCCGTGATTGAACTAATGATGAAAGTTGTGGAAAACGTGTTCCCGCTTTTGGCCCTGGCTTAAATAATGGAATCCAGAAAACCAGGCTGGTGAGAGGAAACTCCTGTTGGGAAATGGAACCCTTAAAATCGCCTCTTTTCCCTCAAGGTCTCCACTCTCAGCCCAAAATGGGCTGAAAGGATCTGGCCTCCAGCTGTCGAAGATCTGCGCCTGTTGTCTTTAGGTGGTTGTACACAGGGTTTTGTTTGTGTGGTTGCCTGTTTGTTTGTTTGCTTGCCTGCTTGCTTGCCTGCTTGCTTGCCTGCTTGCTTGCCTGCTTGCTTGCTTGTTCGTTCGTTTGGTTGCTTGTTTTTGTTTGTTTGCTTGTTTGTTTGTTTGTTTGCTTGTTTGTTTGTTTGTTTGTTGTTATAGGGTATCTTTTTGACGGTGGGTTTAAAAGGAAACCCACAGGAACACCATTTGTGGTCCTCCTATTTTCACACAGACCCATTTTTGGAGCAAACCCCCAGGTAGAGTTAAACCAAGGAATTGCTTTCGGGAACTCAACGTGCTCAGTCCACCTTGGGCAAATGGCCTCCCAAAAGGCTTGCTGATGAACATACACGTTTCCCCCAAAAGGTGATTTGTTGCTTGTAAGAATTGTGTGGGTTGGTATGCAGGGAAAAGGGTATGAGCCAGGCGTACGCACTAGTTGATTTCCCCACTCAAACCAAAAGAGCCTTGCAGGTAACAGTCTTTTCAACATGAAATTAGGAAAGCTAGAATTCCATTGGTCCTGGAAGAGCCTCTTGTAACAGGGACCCTGTGGTAGCGTAGCAACCTCCCAAAAAGTGGAGCCTGTGAGCCGTCCGTCTTCCGTTCGACGGCTCTCCCGTTCTAAGATACTTACTGACAATATTGCATCTGAAACAGTTCACGCAGCTGAAACAGCTGAAAGGGTATCCAAAACTGGCTGAACCCCTCTCAGACCTTGCCTTTGCAGCACAGCCTGACAATACTTCAGATATGTGTTTTCCGCTTGACAACTCAAGCACTTCGACAGCATCAAGTCACAACATAGCAGAGAGTGCCAATGACCTATCCAATATCAATGACACCCCTTGAGGACACGGCAGGGTGTCACTTTTCGGTCGCCTCCCCAAGAGACTGTAAACCGAGGCATTCTTTATTGGAATGCTTGCACCGCCCCTGAGCCTGAGGCATTTTGGGCACAAGCAAAAATATGACGCCTGCAAAAGGGGCCCTTGCTCGGACCATGGTTTCGTGGCTTTAGGCTTGGGGTACCTTCCTTTCTGTTAAATCAAGAGTAACTCGGGGCTGTAAAAAGAGCCCCCGGTGCGTCCAATTCCAAAATGTGCAAACACTCCCGTAAGCGTGGCCTTGGCTTGTGTAGGAAAAGGGCAACCCTCAGCCCAGGTACAGAGAACCACCAATTGGGGCTAAGGCGGCGATGAGTGTTGCTGTAACAGTGGTTCATGGTTGTGTCCAACCATATGCTTCTGATGCCCACCAAAGAGTCCAGATTCATACCGTGAGAGATGCGCTGAGACACGTGTCCGATCCAACACCATCCCGCACTGCAGCATGGAGCCTGAAGCAGGAGTCCTGTGGCTGAGGGACCCCTAAGACCCAAGGTGTACCCAGACCGTCGGGATCGATCGAGATCGCCTGCGGCTGCTTGAGCATCCTGCGCCAGCCTGAACTGCTGCCTCTCCCGCTCCAGGGTAGCCTCTCGGAGAAAAGCAGGCATGCGCAAAATGATTTAGGCCCCAAGAGGACATAGGACAATCGAGGTGGCGCCCTGTGTGGAAACCTGAGTTCTCCCCCCGATATCCCCAGCTGTCATTGGGATCACGGCCTCCGCTTCACGCAGACGCTCCTGGACGAGAGCTACTGGGGCCGTTCGAATAAGATATCCTCAAACTGACCCGAGCTAAACGTGGATTTAGCACCGGGTCCTACAAGTGAGTCACAATCAAAACCCGGTATTTATCTAGAAGGCGGCCGCAGCTATTTCTGGTTGGGATTGTCCCTTATTAACCTTCATCTACCCGGGATTTGATTGTGGCTCAAGTGATTTTGAGAACCTCAAAAAGAACGGTTTAAAGCTAAAACGGGCAGTCACCAGCCCAGGCAAAGGGATTGCCACAAGAGCCTGCAAGCCAAAAGCCCCAAATACGCGCGGACTCTCGGTCCATGAAGAGGGAAGAAACACGTCCGTGTTGCAATCACATACGTCTGATGATGATGATGACGATGACGATGACGATGACGATGACGATGACGATGACGATGACGATGAAGATGAAGATGAAGATGAAGATGAAGATGAAGATGATGATGATGATGATGATGATGATGATGATGATGATGATGATGATGAGGAGGAGGAGGAGGAGGAGCAGGATGAGGATGATGCTGAGCTAGATGTGAAAAATCAAACTGAGGAATGGGCGGAAAATGGGAGCACGTAGGTTTGATAAACGTGTGCAAATGACTTGAATGGGCCTCGCCCGTCTGGGTGTGCCTCCCTTTTGGGTTCAGAAATCTATGAAAAGCCAGGCCCCGATGTTTAAGCCGAGATTGCTTAAACTTCTTTCGGGTTTCCATTTGAAGGCGACCAGAGCCCACCCAGTCACCCACGTGACAAAGAAAAGAAATACAAAGTGTTGAAGAAAATCAAGTGGGACAGAAATTGGAACACCAAGCTTCGTTTTGGGTTCGGTGCCCCCTTATCAAACTCAAATCCTGGTCTCCTTTGAGTTTCTTTTTCAAGCCAAAAGATCGGGTTCAAACGGCCTTTCACACCAGCCAGAAAAAGCCCCCCGGACACTCCCATTTAGAGGGCAACCTCTACGAAACCAGCCACATGGCTATGCGTCAAAACTGCGAGTTGGACACCAACAATGACTTTAGGTTTCGTTTTGACTTCCCCAAAGCATTTGAACTCCAGGTTCTTGTGGATGGGAAACCACCCACCACCTCCAAACCATGAATCCACGCCACCAATTAGAAAAGCAAGGGGCTGCGGAAGGCGTTGCGTGCGGCTTCCCACTTACCCTCTACAAGAACAAGGGTTCAAGTGTCCAAACCACCTTGAATCAGAGGGGTTCCGCTCATAGGTGTCCTTTTTGGGTAAATAGATGGCCCGCCCTGGTAGATGATGAAACTACCAGATAAACCAGGGCCATCTATTTTTCTACCAAAACATACAAAAAGGACACCTATGGTTCCGCGCCCAACCAAAAGACGCGCCACGCCCCATCCTGCAGGGTCTGCACCTGGATGGCCGCCTCTCGCGCTCGCTGGTTCGCCGCCTCTTCAGACGCCACGGCGCGCTGGCGGCTGTCCTCCGATGGAAGCCCAAGCTACAATTCCCAGCTTCTGCTGTGGGGTGGGAGAGGGGGGGAGGGGGCGGGGGAGGGGGCGGGGGAGATCCTGCCGGCACACCTTGGCGGGTTGGGCTTGCCGTGCGCCCACCGCCTCCGCCCTGCAGCATACTGGGGGGGGGCAAAGAGTCCACTTGACCCAAACCACCCACCGGAGTTTGATGGGTGCGAATGTGTGCCTTGTCCTCAAACCAAAGAATTTACCCTGGGTTTTAATGGGGCTGGCACACTTGAGCTTCTATGATCCCTGGGTTCAATGCGGGTGGGGATTCTGGATTTAGTGGTTTGCCATGGAACACTTGGGTTTCTGGATGGTTCCCACCCCAAACCACCGGGACCCAGAACCTCAAATGGGCCATTTACCAGGCCTGGACCGACTCCGCCAGCATGCGGGCCTGCGCAAGTCGAGAAACGAGGGTGCTCGGTGCTTCCTTGCTCTGCTCCATGGGCAAAAATGCCAAGAAAACAAGCAGAAGGGTACCTTCAACATTTAGTATATATAGCAAACAAAAAACTGGGCCAGACTTGGACCCTAGGTTGAGGTTTTGCTGGTATGGGACCAACTGTGCCTCCTGCAAACGCCGCTCGCACTCCACCTCCAAGTTAGACCGCACCTGCGCCAGCGGCGTCACTCTAAACTAAGCCACCCAACTGAAACCAAGCCCAAACCAAATCGAGGAAGAAAAAAACGATTCTGAACCAGACTGCACCTGGATAACCCGATTCCAAATCAACTAAGCCAATTCCAAACTGACCTTGACACCGACACCCGCAAAAGCCCAGACCAAAGACCACAGGATGTGTCAGCCTTGAGCAGCTCCACCCGCTCGGATTCCACCTGGCCGCCCATTGCTCAAGTTTGAGCTACCAAGAAGAAGCCTTTCTGTTTAGGGGTGGCCATACCGGGTAGATGTCAAATAGCTGCTGGTTTCCCAACAAAAACCAAGCTTCACAGGGTAAATCAAAACACACATATCTATATATATATATATATATATATACACATACGTATATATATATATATATCAACTGGGACAATGGGCTCGGTTTCAATCAGGTCGTCTCAAAGCCCCCCCACGAGCATTGGCAAAACACTCTGTGCCTGCTTCTTGAGCTCTTCGTGCTCGCCCTCGCACGCTCGCCCGACATTTGCGGGCCATGTCAAGCTGAAAGTTGTCGTTTGTAGGGGCTGGGGAACCACTGTATGGAGTGTATGCTCCATTTCTGTCTGACTCAATCCCCCACAACCAAGTGAACCCTGCACTTGCCAAAGGAACCCTCGCGCCTCCAGGATCGACAGACGCCGCGCGGGGCTCTCCCGGACCTCACCGAAACGCCGCTTCAGCGCCCGCGCCACGACATTTTTGTCCGAGCCTGGGCGTTCACTTCCAAATCATCCAGGCCTCGGGTCGCGAGCTCTGGTCGAAATGTGGGAAACAGGACCCCAAAATGGGGCCCGAACGGTGGTGCCGTTTGGTTTCCAGGAAAGAGAAGAAGAAAAAAAGAAGAAGAAAAAAAAAAAAGGACATCCTCCCCTTTATATTGTCCTGAACATTCCTGAGATGGTGTTAGACCAACGTTCACTTCAATCCGCCGATGCTGGTTGTCTTGCAAGGTCGAATCAAAGCCTGGTATGAAGAGTCTACCCAAAGCCATCGGCACACAATTCAAAGGTCAGGACTGCCCCATAGCCCCCTAGTGAAGTGTCTCATGGGGCCATCCCAAACCAAAACCGATGCGTTTGATGGCCCGTACAATTGTCGTTGGTGCGAATGTGAGAGGCACCGAGTGTCGTGGACTCCAACTGCAAGCTCCAGAGCTGCCTAATGGAGCCTCGAGATCAACTCGTTAATTCTAGGCTTGACCCGGTTGCACCGTAGAGTTGTGCCTGAATCCAGAATGAAACCCCTTTCCTAATCAAAATTTGCGAAGTGTGCCCAGTGTCGTCCCCCGTACTACGTGGAACAATGGTGAATACTGAGCGCTACTCACATGACAAATGCCAAAATGCCGCGCGCCTTCGTTTCGCAGCTGGCGGCGACCTCGATTTGACATCTCGACACCGCTGTGAAGAGGCAGACCAATTGACCCTTGAGAGGAAAAGGACATGAACTAAGAACATGTCTGCACACCAACCAAATCCACCCCAGTCCCTTGAGGAAAATCCACGGAATTTCCTAATCCCTGCAGTAGAAGCTATTGGGGCGAGTAGATTTGAGAGTTCCTGTTTTTCAGGCGTGATCACCACGAAGGTCAGGCGTCAGCACCACCACCCCCCCCCCCCCCCTCTCGCTGCGTTGCTTCCAGTCACCACCACCACCCCCCCCCCCCTTCTTACCTTTTGACTCACCTCAATGTCTAACCCCAACCCCTTCGCCACCACCACCACCCCCACATCTTTTCCTTCTAGAACCACCACCACCCCCCCCCCCACCACATCTTTCCTTTGCTAGAACCACCACCCCCCCCCCCCACCATCTTTTCCCTCGCTAGAACCACCACCCCCCCGCCCCATGATCACCACCACCACCACCCCCCCCCCCCACAACCACTACCCACGCAACCACCACCACCACCCCCTCCATTTCCATTTCCGTCACCACTTTTCGGGCTTGCCTGAGAAGAAGACTGTGGACCACCCGAAACGACTGCTGCTAGCTACTTAGTACATTTGGCAACAAGCTCTTCTTCGAGCATCATGGGGGGGGCTGCCGCCCCCCCCAACCCCCCCGCTACTTGGTACATTTGGCAACAAGATTTAGCTGCGCCCCTGCTCGAATCATTTCTCCGAACATCCGCCCGCAATCTTTGAATCATCACTCCTTCACAATTGAAAAAAGAATTTGCATTGCGCGCCTAATTGAATCATCGCTTCTTCGAGCATCATGGGGGGGGCTGCCGCCCCCCCAACCCCCCCGCTACTGAGTACATTTGGCAACAAGCATCACTTCGAACATCCGCCCGCCCTCTTTGAATCCCCCCCGGCTTGATGTTCCACCTAGGTTGCATTGCACGCCTATTTGAATCATCACTTCTTCGAGCATCATGGGGGGGGCTGCCGCCCCCCCCACCCCCCCGCTACTTAGTGCATTTTGCAACAAGCTTTAACTGCGCCTCTACTCGAATCATCACTTCGAACATCCGCCCTCTTGGAATCATCACTCCTTCACCCTTGAAAAAAAGAATTTGCATTGCGCGCCTATTTGAATCATCACTTCTTCGAGCACATGGCGGGGGCTGCCGCCCCCCATGGCCAACCCCCCCGCCACTTAGTACATTTGGCAACAAGCTCTTCTTCGAGCATCATGGGGGGGGCTGCCGAAAGTTGCGCGGGGGGGGGGGGTGGTGCGAACCCCACCCGTTGAGGGGGGGGGGGGGGGGTGGTGGACCTCCCGCCCCTGAGGGTGGGGGGGCTTGCTGTGCGGGGGGGGGGGGGAGGGGGGGGTGGTGGACCCCCCCCCCCCTTCTTTAAGAGGTGAGGGCGGGGGTTGCTGCGTAAGGGGGGGGGGTGGGGTGGACCCCCCCCCCCCCTTCAAGAGGGTGAGGGGGGGGGGGTGGTGGTGCGGGACAGACCTGAAAAAGTCCAGCGCCACATCTGCGGGCACTATCGTAGATTTGCCCTGAGACAAAGTGATCCACCTTCCGACTCAAGTAAGTGTTTGCCATCCACAGCAAGAGAAACCCAAAGAAGCTCACCAAAGAATACAAATCACCCCCACTCGTGTACCAGGGGATGGGAGTCAGCTACAGAGGTCAGACTTGGAAAGGCTTGGAAGTCCCTAAAGGCGGTTGCAGGAGGAGCATCCCCAAAACGCCTGGCATGTCCTTGGGATTATTTCATGTTATTTCATGCACTTCACCGTAAGTTTCAAAAACGGTTTGTCTCGGAATGGAGGGCATGGGCCTTTGCTCTGTGATTCCCCTCAAAACAAGCCAAAAAATGGACGCCCTCACAAAAGGATGCCCCAAATGGTGGAACGGCGGACCCCCGAAATTGGAGATTTACAGTTGGTTTGCCTTTCAGACCAACCAAAAGCGGGATCCAAAAGAAAAGGACGCACCCAACTGGAGTCTTTCAACCTGAGCGCGTGTCTGTAACGTTCCCCATCAGCAACCAGGCGTCGCAGGTCAGAAAGGTGAACCTGCCTGCATGGCCGGTACTTGTTGGCACCCTTCGAGACCAACGTTTGGAGGGCACTCCTTTCTGTGGGGAGCAAACGGCCATCCCTGTTCAGACAAGCCCTCCAGCAGACAGGCACGAGGCAGCTGCCAGGTGCCGTAGAAAGCATGGGAAAGTTTCATGCGAGCCCTGCGCAAAATTGCGAAGGTCTCCACAAGACATGCGAAACATTGGAAGGGTTAAGCCAGTACAGGGCTTCAATCAGCGCTCATCTTACCCCCCCCCCCCGCCACAACTTCCCCAGAAGCATGGCAGAGATAAAGGACGGGGGCAAGATCAAGCAGCAACGGCGCGCGGCATCAAGAACTTCCCCCCGGCAGAAGGGAGCGGCGGAGAAAAAGAAGAAAAAAAACGTGGTCGATCGACCGCCCTGCCCAACTCCCGGGGCCCCAAATCGCGCCTCACTTCGCAGGCTTCGCGCCGGCCCTCGATCGCGTGGATTTGCTTGTCGATCCAGTCCAGTGTGCCTCGGGCAGATCCCCGACGCAGCAAATCCTAGAGGTCAGGAGATGACAGGGGGATTCGACAAGCGTGGTATCTGGCAGAGTTCCAAGATGCCCCAAAAAAGAAACCCGTTCACGAATGAAGCCCCCTTTGTGAATTCCCATAGGGTCGGACCTGAGCCCTGTGTCAAGACCTGCCCCAGACCCACTCCGCTCGTTTGGGCGGCTCTCAGTGTCCGTCTGTCATTGTCATCATCTCCGTGGGCACCTGGTGCGAGGGTCCCTTTTTGATTGGCCCAGGCACTCTCCAGGGTTTCAGTGTCTGATGACCCCAGGGTGGCTGGGTTTGGCTCGAGGAATGGAACCGGAATTGCGACATGCGACATGGGACAAGCCAAGGGCGCCTGAGATGTCGACCTGGCACGCTGCGCTTGCGCCAATGCTGTTTGGGGTGAAATGGGCCAGGAGTAGTCAGCCCCAGTTGATGAGAAAGAGGGTGTCCCATGTTCGAGGGCATCCTTCACTTTTGGGAAAGAACACACCCCAAAAGAATGTGGCAGGTTGACTCATCCGGGCGCAACCTTAACTGCGCCTTGATCTCGCCCTTGAGACCAAGTGGAGACTTGACACACCTAAGTGCGAAAGCAGACGCTTGGAAAGCTGTGCGTGCACCGAGTGACTGCTTCCAAATAAGTCAGTGAGGGTTTGAGTTGGACATAGAAACTAACGGGAAATGACCCAACTCTGCAGATTAACATGCAGCCCTAAAAACCATCACTTTAAGGAAGGGAGTCTCGCTTTGGGGGGGCCTCATGTTTTGGTTTGCTTGTTTGTTTGTTTTAAGAAAAAAACAGAACCGCAAAGACGTGGCCATGTGCTTTGCGGTATGGTGAAAAGCCATGGTTCCCTTCTCTGAGAAACCCTTACAATGCTTGTCAAAGGGTCAAAAGTGGCACACGTGGCACACGTCGCCATGTTTCCATGCTTGGAGCACCAACTGACAACACGAGGAGACAACCTCGTTCTCTAAAGTCCCTACATTCTGCCCTCCCAAACCCAGTTCCAACTCGCCGAGCTCAGGGCTCTTCGAGGTCTTGGGAGAGCTCTTTTTCCATCTCAGAGACCTCGAAGCCGAGAAACTCGCCCGAAATGTGCCTTCCATTCCTGTGAACCGTCAAAACATCCAGTTTTGCTATAGGGGACTATAGAAAAATCCCAAGTTTCTGAAGGGAAATGTAATGTGAAATCCTGAAACGAAGCTCATATCGACGGTGTGGCGTACTGTCCTCGTGCGATGGGTGACCCAATGTGTATTGAGCAACTTGGCTGCCAGCGACGCCATCAATTCGCTTCAGCAAGTCCTACAAAATCTGCTCCGAGCGGGGGGTCTTTTGGCTGGTCTCTTAACTGGGGATCACCCGAAGCGGTGCTCCTTGGGCTTCTCGAAAACCCCGAAATTTGCACCTTCAAACCATAAAAATACCGTGAAATGCCCGTGTGCATCGATATACCGGCAATAGGAGTTTGCTTCGTGCCCTGGCGGCGAGAACAAGCAGCGCGGTCCTCGGAAAGGTTGGGCGACTGCACCTGTTCTGACCTCCAGGAAGCGCGTGGTGCAGGGAGATGGAAGCCACCACACCAAGCACCCGGCGGCGGAACGACGTGTATGGACGGAACCTTAGCCATTGACTCGTTCAAGCACAAGCCCGAAACAGGACGTGCAAGCCCGAAATGGGTGGTGCGTCTCTGGGCGTCCATTTCAAACAACCCCAAAAAGGAGAAATCCTTTAGACATCCCGTCAAAACAACCCCGAAATGGGTGCCAACTCCAAAAAAAACACACGCCCGCCATATCTGAGAAGCAGGCCATCATGGGCCTCAGGGGCACTGCATGACAAGAACTGCGCTTTGTCAAAGCTGAACTTAGGCGCTTGCTGTGCCGTATGAACCTCGGCGTGCTGGAACACCAAGGGGTGTGATATTTACGGGGAGATTTGGCCATGGGTGAAAATCCCGTACCTTCAGTGAACATCCCAATCCCCACAGCCATTTCTGGCGGAACGTCATGTAGGCGGGTTTGGTATGTGCACAAACCATTTGGGATGGTTTCCCGAGTTAGGTTCACTGCAACATGTTGGTGCAGGAATCGGGGTCTGACTTCCAGCCAAATATGCACCCTTTGGACATGAAATTTACATTTGGCAATGGTTAGGTTTATGTCCACCATTCTCAACTTTATTCCAAGCATCGACCCTCAAAATCATTCTACTGAGGGCTGCACGGGGGATACGGTTGTCACTGGCACCTGACTAATGTGCTTAAATTAACGCCCCATATGCTGCATGCTATGGGCGTGTCTCCATCAACAAGATCCTCCATCGAGTTGGGAAATGGTTTATCCCACTGTTCATAAAATATTGTCCATCCCAATTGCAGGATTTGTGCTCGTCCACAGTCGAGAAATCCTATACTGATGGTTGAAAGGGAATCCAAGCGAACACCTCTCACGTGGAAGATCCTGACTCCGACTTGTGATGTGAAGATCAACGCCCCCACCGGCACGGCTCTTGGAGACGGAGTGATCACACGTCCTTGGTGACAGCAGGGTCAAGCCAAAAGGGCGACCGCATGGAAAGCAACAATTTAGGGTCCAAATCCCAAAGTGCAATGTTCTGTGAGTGCCCAAAACCACCGAAACTCCGCGGATCGTGGTGGCCTTAGGAAGTTTCAAAACTCGCTTCGGGCATCTACGCGAACCAACCCCGAGCGCAACTGGACATGGACCTGGCTTTGGGGCCTCTGCCGATGGGACTTCGAGATGTGTCTGGCGACCTTAGACGCATGTGCCATGGCCAAAACTCCATAGGTCATGGTTGCTGTGGGGTGGGGTTTCCCCAATAGCTCACAAACCGTCTAAGAGGCTGATGACCAACCAAGTTTCGGGGTCTTTTGTCCAAGGCAGGGACAGTGCGCGGGGCACACCATTGTAGATCCTGGGTGCGATGAATCCCAAAGCAGTAAGACTCGGGCCCAGAATGTCGGGCCCACCAATATGGGTGATGTGACCCTACCCAAGATCAGGCTCCCCCGAGTTGTTTGCTACAGATTCTCAGTCGATTGGTTCAAGTTGCCACAGATTCACAAACTAAGCACAGTACACACCTCGCGTGGGCAGCGGTGATACAGACCTGTCACAAAGCACCAGCAAAATGCAAGTTGAGCCTCTCCGTGATCTTTGTCTTGCAGCTTCATACGGGTTTGGCTCAACAAGTTGGACCAACCAAACCAACCTGAGCCTCAGACAAGCTAAATCCCGCCTTATCGAGCTTTGAGTCGGAGCTGCATACACCAAGCCACCTGGCACACATCCAAAAGATCCAATCATCAAAATCTGGCAAAGGAGTGCAAAGCAAAGAGGCTTCTTGCAACACCTGTTCCAGTCCCTTCCCCTTCATCTGCCCATATTTTGATTGCTCACTGGAAGCTGGCTAAGCGGTAGGCACTTGCCTGCATTCTGGTACTCTGCACGAGAGATGACGCCATCGTGGTTCGTGTCCAGCGCATCGAAGCACGGCATGACAAGGGACGACGGGGCAGTGGCACCTTCAATCTCTGCCTCTCTCTCTCTCTCTCTCTCCTTCTCTCTGGCTTTTGAAGCAATGCATCCAAACATTCTCAGAGTTGTTGAGCCTCCCAAACCACTGGGCCCTCCAAACCAAAGTGTCTATGCCCCCTGGTCCAGCCTGTGACAGGCTCTGCTCGCTGCACGCCTGACATTGTTCGATTGCAAGACAAGCTCTATCTGCTCATGCACCCGGTGCAGAAAGTCGAAACCCTGCCGATAAGGGCACACCGAAAGAGAACACGACATCTTTGATGATCCTCTAGTGCCCTCTTTTCATCCCTTGCTAAAAGTTATGTCCAGCGGGATATCAAGTCCCAAAATCCCAAGGTCTATGGCACAAAGCCGCTAGGCGTGTGAATTTTCATGGGTCCAAAAGGACGCAAAATATCGGACATCAGAATTCGGAGATGTCCAGCAACCACTTTTGAGGTGGTTCCAACTGGCTGTGGCTCAAAAAACCGGTACCAAAATGGAACCCTGGTAGGTGGAAACATGGACCAAAACCTGCGTAGCCCCTCCTGTTTAATTTTGAGCCACACCCAACTCTCAAAAATTGGAAAGCACCCAAAGCGCGCCATGCGGCCTGGCAAGGCTACAGGTGGAACACGAGGGAGCTGAACGTTCGCCTGGCACGCGACAAGTCAATCCGATGTTATTTTTCGGGCACGAACGCGTGAGAATACCGGGCCTGTGCCTGAAATGGGGTGTCGACCCCTTGGCGGGAACTTTGCGACTGGAACCCCAGAAGGATCTCTTCAAAAGGGGGGTGCCAGGGTAGTCACGAGGTCGAAGATTTCCAACTTGCCGGGCTCCTTTTTGATTCACTGATTCACTGCCACTTTTGGTCGGACCGGTGCAATCTCCCTGAAGTGCCCTCTCAGGACTTGCCCGCAAAGTGGGTTGCCCCCCTGATTCCAAAGTTGGTCTGCTCGGGCTGGAAACCAATTCGAAAATTGGTGCTAAGAGGCTTTAGCTATTGGAATCGGTGCTAAACCTCACGTGCCACTTGTGCTCAGCGCCAGGCATGCGCGGCCAACGGCAGTTGACACCTCATGCTCTTCAGTCAAAGGCTGAAAATGGCAAGTGGAAGAGCCGTTTTCATGTGGGTGGGGGCCTGTGTGTCCCAAAAAAAAAAGAGTACCCAACAGGGACCTCTAAATGGAAACTTGAACTAAAAGCCCGCGATCACTAGTTTTGACCTGCGGGACCCCAAGCTGGTGGCGAGTTCCAATCCAAGCGGCTTCTCGCTTCTGGCCACAATGCCGGCAGAAGATCGCGTCGTGTGCATAAACGCTGCCGCACTTGGGGCAGACCTCAAAGCGGATGATGGTCCGTTTGGGCTTCAGGATATGGAGGGACGCGCCGAGCAAGCCAAAACAAACAGGGGACGCTCTGTCAGACATACTAAATGTCCGTTGCGGAGACCGCATAGTATATTGATCGTGGCTCACACGATCTGCGACAAATGAGATCACCATAGATAGGAGTCCGGCCTGTGCACGGTTCTGTGGTGAAAGGCTGCCTTGCACGATGTGCCGCAAATCCGGCATGTAGTAACAGGGCAGGTAGCAAGTTAGCCGCACCTATGGTGTTCCCTACCTATTACCCGGGTGTTTGTTGTGGTTGCTCCGCGCCGCTGCTATAGCATGCAGCTTGTTAGCACCTCGCCTGCGCGAAATGCCGCGCCATTTTGTTCTGGCTGATTCAGCCAGGCCATGCCAGGTCAATGGTCAACACAGACCCCACAAGAGGCTGACTGCGAGCCAAATATGCAACGGACAAAAGAACCCTGCTTGATTTGTTTGTGGTTCCTCTGAACTTCCCCCCCTTGGCGGTGTTGAGCACCAAAGCTCCTCAACAACCCGAGTTGAGGAACTTGCAAAAGCCAGTCAAGTGCATAACATGCTAAATTTGCAAACTGCACGATGATGCTGCTTGGCTAGGCTCAAGCAAGCCCAATGTGAGCTGTTTGGATGTATTGGGGCACTGAATGGCTCACATGCTCAGGTCTCGATGGATTGCTTTATTCAATGCAATGCGTTTGCATGTTGCACGGCCGGCCTTCAGGCCAAAGCGCGCAAAAGCGACATGCGGTCCACCAACGCAACTACAAATTGCAGTGTCGGTGTGCTACTCACATCCCTTTGGGAAGTAGCGATTGTACCCGAGTCAACTCCTGGCAAGTTGAATCCATATGATTCCATCTGTGCAAATCAAAGCGTCCTTCGTCAAGACGACCATCTGAATATCAATGTTCTTCAACTGGCTTGCCATTCTGACCAGAGTAGTGACCATGGACTCCTGTGGGCTGATGCAGGAAAAACTGGCAGACGTGTCTGAAAGGTCCTTGTCTGCGGGATCATACTCAATGGACTTGCCATCTTCTTTCTTGGAGTCCTCAAAGCATGCGCTCATGGGGGAAAAAACCTGATAGAAGCCACGAACCCGAATGCGGACACGAAAGCGGACTTGTCACATCTCGCGTCGCGTCTAGTCACGTCTTTATAGTCACGTCTCTGGTCACTTCGGGTCACGTCATTGTCACGTCTCTCGTAGCAACTCTGGCCACGTCAAACCTTTCATCATGTGTCTCGCTGCGCCTCTCGTCACGACTCTGTCACGTCTCCCATCACGTCTTTCTTGGCGACTTCCGTCATGTCTCTTGTCATGTGAGTCGTCACCCCTCAAGTCGCGTCTCTGGTCTTTTATCGCTTGTCTCGCCGCGCCTGTCGTCATGACGCCGTCGCGTTTCCCGCCGCGTCTTTCTTGGCGACTCTCGTCACGTCTCTTGTCACGCATGAGTCGTCGGCCCTCGTGCCACGTCTCTTGTCACATCTCTCGTCACGTCTCTGGTCCAATCTCGTCACGTTAGTCACGTCTCTGGCGGCGTCTCACGTCACGTCTCTGGTCATGCCCCTTGTCAGGTTTCTCGTAACAGCGTCTCTTGTAACGTCTCTCTTTTTTTCCTTGCCCTTGTCGCGTCTCACGTTCCAACGTTTCTTGTCACACCTATCGCCACGTAGCTAGACGTCCCTTGGCAGGTCTCTTAATAACAACTCTGGCCACGTCTCTCGTCATGACCTTCGTCACATCTTTCATCATCCCACCTTTCATGACGTGTCTCGAGGCGCCTCTCGTCGCGACTACGTAGCATCACCCGTCACGTCTTTCTTGGAGACGTCTCCTGTCACACGCGTCGTCGCCCCTCGCGTCACGTCTCTGGTCACGTCTCTGGTCACGACCCTTGCCACGTCTCTTCTCACACGTCTCTTGTCATATTTGCCGCCCCGTCTCTGGCAACCTCTCGCGTCACGATCCTCGTCACGTCTCTTGTCGCATCTCTCGTCACGTCTCTGGGTATCTCGCGTCTTGTCGCGACTCTGCTCGCACCTCTTGTCACATCCCTCACATCCATCGTCATGCCTCTGGTCACGTCTTTGGTCACGTCCTTTGTCACGTCTGTCGTAACAACTCTGGCCACGTCTCTCGTCATGACTTTCATCTTATCTTTCATCACGTGTCTCGACTTGGAGATCCTGTCGCGTGCGTCGTCACCCCTCGCGTCACGTCTCTGGTCACGTCTCTTGTCACGACCCTCGCCACGCCTCTTCTCAAACGTCTCTTCTCGTATTTGCCATCCCGTCTCTGGTAACCTCTCGCGTCACGATCCTCGTCACGGATCTTGTCGCATCTCTCGTCACGTCTCTCGTCACGGCTCTCCTCTTCTCACATCCATCGTCACACCTCTGGTCACGTCTGTTGTCACGTCTTTGGTCACGTGCTTTGCGACGTCTGTCGTAACAACTCTGCTCCCGTCTCTCGTCATCACTTCCAACACATCTCTCATCATGTGTCTCGACTCGCCTCGCGTCACAACTCCGTCACATCTCCCGCCCTGCCTTTCGTGGTCTGTCTCGTGTCTCTAGCCACGACCCTACTCGCGTTTCGTGTCACACCCTCACGTGTTTCGTCACGACTTCGCGATCTCAAAATGTGCTCCGCGCCCAGCGAAAGCGATTCAGCCCACCCAAAGCACGCAGAGGGTTCCTCAACATGTGCGCCGCACAACAGCGAGATCGATTCGACCCACCCAAAGTGCGCAGAGGGTTCGCTTTGCGATCTCAAAATGCGCACTGCGCCACGGCGAGAGCGACCCGACCCGCCCAAAGTGTGCAGAGGGTTCACTTTGCGATCTCAAAATGTGAGCCGCGCCACAGCGAGAGCGAATCGACACACCCAAAGCGCGCAAAGGGTTCACTTTGCGTGCTGAAAATGCGCACCGCGCCACAGCGAGAGCGACCCAACGAAATCTGCACGGAAAGCGCTGCACGAAAAGCTCTCAAGTGCTGCGCCTGTCACGAAAAATCGCGTTACAGCGACATGCAAAAGGCTCAAAATGCTGCGCCTGCCACGAAATCAGAATTTGACACTCTCGCATCGCATGCGGCGCGGGACTGCAGCGCCAGAATGATTTTTGACATGTTTCAAGCCCGCCAAAACGAGCCGATTCTACGACAGGGCCAACGAAAACGGCGCCGGCGCAAACACTATCACGCGCCTGCCACGTATGACACCTCAAAACGACCACCCCTGGATCGCAATTCCCACTGGCACGGCAACGAGAACACGCAGCCTTCCACAACACTGCGCCTGCGCAGCGAAACGACACGTCGAGCTTGAGAAGCTACGATTCCCGCACAGGGGGCACGAAAAATGACACGCTTCAAGTCATCCAAATGGCATGTTTTTCGCTTTCCCCCTTGGAACTGCTCGCGGACACATACGAACGCTTACGAACGCTTGCGAACGCTTGGGGACGTAAATTCAACGACTCCTGGTCACGTCCTAACCCCCAGACCCCCAACCTCTAAACGGGAACCCTTCTGCTACGCATTCGGGAAAACACAAATTTCAACGGGCGGGGTTCGACTTCCTATGCTTGTTCACCAGGATCGCCCGCCTGTGGCTGCCTTAAAAATCACCCGCCGAAAAGAAACTCAGACCCATGCGGCGTGGATGAGATTGCAGCCATGCTAACGCTTGCCAAGGTGAAGCCCAAACACCCTACAGCTCCGGCTCGAGAGTCGCAACTTCTCATTACAAGTGTAGTATTCGAAGTACACTTCGACAGAAGGGAGTGGAAGTCAGAGGTGCCAGCAGGAGAGCTTGAGATCACGTGCGGCTCAAGCGGATCATGTCAGGTCATTCGGCCACCCACACTGTCGCCTGCATAACAGGAGCGCAAGTAACAAACCAGGATTGCCAAATGGTCCGTCCACTGCCGCGGGAACTCGCTCATCCAGACGTGTAATGAATACTGCAAATTGAGTGCATGGCGCACATGCTCAAAACAACCAGAACTGGAGACGAATAGACGGGGATCAAAACATCTGGACATTTGGCCACGTTGACAATCTGGACAGACGAGTGTGGAGTCCAATAGAATCATATAGAATCATAGGAGTCTCTCACAAAATGGGGACATCAGAGATTTAGAGCATCAGGTGTCCCAGAAAAACAGGCCATGCCTCCTCTTTCTTCTCCTCAGTCTCCTCCTTCTTCTCTTCGTCAGTCTTCTCATCGCATTCATCTTTGCCTTCACTTCCGTCCTTGTCGTCACTGTCCTTGCAGCATAGCTGAACCCACGGAACCCTCAGCCCCCCACTGGGGCTCAATGGGCTTGCAGTCTGTCCTCACCCAGCTTCTTCTTCAAGGCCTCGTACCTTTCCTTCATTGCCTGGAACCTGGCCAATTTCGGCGGGCTGATGTCACATGGGAATCTCTACCAGTTTTGTGTTGGTGTTCCAACCGTTCCTGCCAAAGACACCCGGGTCAAAACGCCCGAAGCTCGCGGCAAACACTGGGCCTTTGCTTTGCCACCTCCGTGCCCCCGTTCTTGTCCGGGTGCATCTTCTTGGCAAGCTTCCGGTACCTCCAGCGAAGTCCACTGTGGGTGTTCGGTCTGTTTAGAGAAATTAATGGGAGGCGCCAGGGAAGGTAGATAGCCCAAACTCCTCGCCTATCTGGGCCCAGGCTTCGCCTACAATCCCCATAGCTACACGTATGGGGATGCCAGGGGGATGTTGCCTGTCTAGTCTTTAGCATTGTTTAGCTCTTCTTGGATCTGATGTTTACATTCAGCATCAGTGCCTGCACTACTTTACATCGTTTTGGGAGCAAGTACAAATGGTGTCTGGGAGTGTATACGTGGATTTGGGGGGCATCATCTGGGGCTTGAGTCCACCCTAGAACAGGCTTGACACCACAAGCATCACCATGGTCTTAGTAAAGAACGTTGTTTACTACAGTAGATGTCGTGCTGCTCTGCAGACTAATCTGTGTAGTCCACGCCTGCTTCCAAAACAGCCCTCCATATTGGCTATTAAGGTCTATAACAACAAGCTGGGCAGAAATTGGCCGATATTTTGGTACTATGGGAGAAGGTTGATGTTATGCTGCTTAGTTTGCTGTCAAAAATATCATGTATTCAGGAATCCAACAGAAGCCTGCTTGAGGAAATCGAGTGATGCTTAGCACTAAGGAGGCGGCACGGAGCGGCAGCCCGCAAAAAAAATCCTTCCGAAATTGCCTAAAACCGGAAAAAAGGGAAGAAAAAAAAAAAACAAGACACGCCGTTCTTAGAGGCATCGCCTTCGGAACGGGCTCCACCTTCTTTTTGGGGGCCCTGAGATCTGAGCTTCTGAGCGCGCAGCGCGTTGTCCAGATCCCGCATGGTGGCGCCGCCGTCGAGCCCGAAGAATTGGAGATTGGCCGCCTCGCCCAGCCTGCCACGTGACATGGGGCGGTCTCTGGTTGCAACTGAGGGCATGGAAAACATTTCACCTGTTTAGTGATACTAAAGTGAGCCATATCTGTGACTACTGTGGATGTCCTGGGCACAGAAAGTGGGCAACTTGCCAATTTTTCCCCTCATCCATGATCGGTACCGGTGTGAAGTGGAAACCGGCCGCTTCGCTCCTGTCCAGCTCGGCCAGTCTGCTGTGATAGAGCTGCGAGCCCTTCAGAAGCCGCTGGCCGACCTGTCAGAAATCGTGTCTGCAACGCGTCTCGGCGTTGCACCGGTTGGTTGGGGGACAGTCCCAACCCAAACCTCAGGATCCTTTCTCCGGCCAACATGGAACCCACCCGAGGGGCCCTTGCAAAGGATACCCTCCCCCAGACCATGGAAGCTCCCAGCACTTCGGAAGACTTGGTTCTATTCACAAAGGCCTTCTGGGAGCTTCCATGATAGTCTGAGGCTGTGAGGTTCCATGTGGACGGGCAGGTACAATCCCTTTGGGAGGGGCGCAGCCCCCGCCTCGTGCACGAAACCCCGCAGCTCTGCATTGCTGAGGCCTTCCAGGAACCTCAGCCACGGCTCCGAAGAAAATTTTCGGGGGGGGGGGGGTGAAGTTGGAGGTCTCCAAAACCCCCAAAGATGGGGTGGTCTCCTTCCAAAAAGAAAAGCGGCCGATCCATCAAAAAGGCACATGGAGTTCGCTTGATCTCCCCGAGAAACCCTGGGGTAGCGAGACAACCCTAGGCCCTCGCTTGGCATTTTCTTCTTCTGAAGCGTCCCGTAACTTCTTCACAGACTCGCCGTCAAAGACCGCCTGTCTGTCAGGCAGTCGTACCTATCAAGTCGTTGCTTTTGCTCCAATTCTGGACGCGACGGGCAAACTTCCTGACCACGAGCCAGCTACCCGCTGCAAAAAGAACAGTTTGAGGATGGTGCAACCCTTTTCGAACAGAAGACATCCGGTGGATTTCGTCCATCCACAGTAGCTCCAGTCTCTCGGGGCACCAAGGTCTCTGCCTCCCCGGAGTCTTTGGCCACCCTCACGATCAGCGGCCTGCCGTGCCTCACTTCGAGCCCTGGCCCCCAGGGATCCAACGGAAAAGAGCTCATTGCGGCCAAAACCCGGTGACCTCTTGTACCAACATGGCAGAAGATGCTTGTGCAAGCCAACAAAAAACTGAAGGTGAAAGGTAGCATCACCTGCTAAAACGACAAACAGAAATTGTGAGATCTGCTCTCTTGGAGATTCAGGTTGGTAGTTTCACTTGGTCACAAGAGCAAATGGGAGTCCCAATTCCGAAAACACCCACCCATATGCAACTTCTTTTGGTAAGGCGAGACACCTCCGAAAACGATTCATCACCCGAAGCCTCAAGAGAAGCTTCTTCCTCAAATGACTTGTTCTTGTTGGATTCCGTGTTGCTCAGGGAAGCAACTCAAAACCTGTAAGATGTTTTTTTTGCACTAGCCCCAAACCACTACCCCCACAAAGTGGAATAGCACCTTTATATGGCCATGAATGTTGATAGGGAACCACCTCAAAAGTGATTAGTGGACATGAATCCCCACCTAAACGATGTCCACCAAAGGGTCCCTTATTAACATTCATATCCATATAGTGGTTCTGTAGTTGTAACCTCCCCGCTGAAATCCTCTGGGGGAGGAAATGGCCATGGGTCAAAACCCCGTACTTTCAGTGAACATCAACCAATCCAACCACTAAAATAGGTTCTAAAATGGGTGGTGAATTCACCTACCAACCAAAATGGGATCCCATTGGTTTTGAACCATACCCAATCATTTTGAAAACCTCGTCACTTCCAAGGCTTAGGACCCAGGCTCATCCAGCGCCACGGTCTCGCCTTGAGGCAGACCTCGTGGCGCAACTCCCCCCGGTTTGTTTGGTGGGGGGTTGCAACTTTTTGGGGGAAAAATCAAAGGGGAGCCACAAGGATTTCAGAAGGACCCTATTTAGACGTTGGTACACAATATTGGGTCAAGATTCGAAGAAGAAGCCAAAAGGATGTGCAAGGGCCTCCTTGACTGCTCTTATTCAGGGATGCACTGCCTTGGAATGCAATTGCTGTTTTCCCCTAAGCAGCTATGTGACTCTTCGGTCATGTTGGACTCGTGTCATTGCTCTTGCCTGACATCATCCTTTCTCACGGTTCCCTTTACGCCCCTCCAAAACGTCTCCCCATCTGAAGGAAACTGCAGAAACCCATACTCATATTGATGGGGCCCGGCAGCTGTTTCTTCTGGCTGGTTTCAAGGGAAACGAAAGGGAACCGTTTCGCCTCGAAACAGCTGGTACCTATAGAAACCCTTTGAAACGGGCTGTTAAAGGTGACGCTTCATGTGACGATGCAATCCTTCACCAAGCCTGACAAACCGCTCCATCTTTGTTCGGGGACTTCCCAACCCCAGCTAAGACCGCAGCTGGGGCTCGCCGACTCGACGCCTCGGGCAGATTTGTCAAGAGCGCGGCAGTTTGGGACGGCCTTTGGCCTTGGTGTCTTCCATGGTTGGGGCTAAAGCAAAACCGCCGTTTTGGCGGGTGAAACCCACATGGACCAAGCCCGGCCAAATGCAAAAATATCTTTAGGTCATGGCCTCCGGTGCCTTGCGCACAGTGCTCCACAGCCTCGCGACCCGACGCTCGCGGCGCGCTCAGTGAAGAAGCGCGAGATGCGCCTCGTCGATGCTCGTGACCATGGCACCACACTCTGGGCATCTGAAGAAGGACTTGGCCTGCAACCGGGCGACAGGCTGTGATCTTTGCGAGTTGGAACCACCTCACAAGGAGTTGGTTTGACACGAATCCCCACCTAATTAAAACATGACCACCGACCAAACCTTGCCCCATTTAAAACTAGCACAAACCGGTCAGGCGATGAGGTGCAATGGCTGCCTGCAAATTCCTGACTGAGCTCGGACTTGCCACTTTGCCGCTGCCCTGCAGTGCGAGCCAACTTCCCGTGACTGCAACTGAACGTACCAAACCTCAACAAAGCACAAGACACGGTCAACTGCCTTGGGCGATGCGGAGGACGTAGGCGAGGCTGGACCCACAGCTACACCCTCAGATGCAGTGAAACGCATCCAGAGACTCGATGCACGTGGAAATCTCGGGCACTCTGAGAGTGGCATCATCAAGAAGTCTGGTGGTGCTGCTGTCTCTCCATTGAAAACCCATGCCTATTCTGAATGCGAAGAAGCAACAATGCGTAGTGGGGATCTCGGGTCAGCCGCACTTCCGTTGACAGCCTGCGGCTGTGCCAGTCGATCTCAAGGCGAGAAACAAACGAAAAAACTGGCTCGGCCTCAATATCAGCTCTCTTCCACGGCACATTATTTCGAAAGCCTTCCTGTTACACAATTGGATGCCAAGAAGCCTCATGCAAGTTGGCAAAAGCATAAAACGGGCAGCCGCGTGTTCCGTCGTGGCACCTGTGGGAGGGTATCCGGAAGATCAATTTTCCCTTGAGACCGTGTTTTCGTCAGTGGGAGGGTTGCTGCTGTGCGGCCTTGGAAATATCGACCTGCCCAGCACCCCCCACCAATTCCGTGTGTTCGTGAAACCGGCCGATTCACGCGTCGAAGAGGCTGACTGTGGCCACAGCAGATGGTGGGAATAGAGACTTAGCCTGCAGAGCGTCTTTGTAGAAATTCAACCGTCCATTCAAACGGGCCCCGCGTAAATGAAGATTCGTGGATGGCCTCCAGAAGCTTGTGCCGCCCCGGCTGGACTAACCCAAGCCCCCCACCCCCTTCCCCTGTTCCCAAAAAAGAGATCTTGACTCATGGCCAGCAACCAGGGCAAGGGGGATTGGGTTGAAGTTGGAGGATCAGAGTTCCACTATTTCACATTTGAACATCCACCAGGAGGAGACTCGCCCGTTGCCTCAGAAGGTGAGGCCAAAGAACAAACTGATTGCAGGAGTTTAGGACTCATAGCAAAACCCTCTGAACCAATCTGTCCTTTGTTTGACCCCCCCAAATGGCGCAACGGTTTTCCTTGAGCTTCTCCCACCAAAAATAGGTTGCCTCAAAAAACCGCCGAGCCACCCAGAACGGATTTCCCGATCGAGGGCCTGCGGGGCAGCACCCAAGGCCTAAGACTCCAAGAACTCGCATGGAAGCCGATGGCGTACGAGCACGCACCACCAAAACGAGGCGCACCGGGTGTTTTTGTTTTGTTGGTTTTCTCCGTGAAGAATGGCCCAAAACCCGCGGGGTTTTGAGAATCATAAGGGCTCAGGCCGAAGTTATTTATGGCTCGAACCTGCTCCCAACCTTCACTACCCTTTTGATTGGGCTGCCTTCAAAATCCAGCCAAGAAACAGAACGAGGAAGCCTGGGAGACGTGCCGGCTGAAGTGCCAACCTCAGGGTGAGCTGCCATGAACCTTTCTTCAAGTACCATGCATCTGGAAAAAGCCAAGCGTCAATAGTTCGGCCACCAACATTTCAACCTGTCTGATAACCTTGCAATTGACCCAATAGTGCTCGCAAGCAGTGGTTTTTATGTTTCTCTCTACTCGCTTGCCTGTGCGCCAGGGAAAGAAATGACGCGTGATACAGTCACAGTGGAATTGTTGGCTTAGATGTAGGGATGGAAAAATCCGCCAACATGACTCCCTGTGTCGGAAACGTCAATGACATACAGCCCCGCCAAAAACCTGGTTCCCCGGCCAGTTTGGGGTGCCGAAGCCATGTTGGGGGTGGCTAGGGTTACGCAGGCTTTAGTCTTTGGTTTCACTACCGAGGCGCCATTTTGGTACATTTTGAGCCACAGCCAAATGAGCTGCATGTACCCGACAAACCTCAACACAAACACGTGGGAAACCACGACGTTCGCAATGCTGGCGGCCTGAGCCGGAGAAAAAGTATCTGTCTGGCAAAATTGCTTGATGACATTCATGAGATTGTACCATGCTGTGTGGGAGTAGGAAGATGGTTGGTTAGACATGGTCAGAGACGGTGGAAATCATTGTTAGCACAAGAGTCATTTAAGCGCCTTGTACGTGGAAGCTGCATGTCAAGAACTTTAGGAATGCCTGAGCCTCAGGCCCTAGCCCGGTAAATGCGCAGCCTAACTTAGTGAAAGGCCGCTGTCAGGCCGCATGGAATACTACGCCTGAATGCCCCAAATTTACTGTCCCTTGGCTCAGCGTGTACAACGACTGACTGACCAGCACGAGTCTCGGGCGAGAAATTTCGTTGCGGCTGGCGGGCAAAATGTCAAATGCCGCTAGGCAACGCACTCAAAAATGGTGAACATGGGCTCAACCATACAAATGATATCCACCAAAGGGTCCGTGTCCAATCAAATTCCAGCCACGAGTCATGGGTTGCCTGCCAAGGAACGCTCGCTGGCACCACCCGCGTGGCAGACACACGCGTTGCAGCCTGGTGCTCAGGGGTCCTACTATCTTCTCTTCAAGCATCACCCCTGGAGGAACTCCGTTTTGATTGCAACCATGCGATGTTAAGGATGTCTTTGGCTGGCAATGTCCGGCAAAGTGTCCACTAAGTCTTCGTCCAATGTCTCCCGTGCGGGAGTAGCGGAGCAGGCGTCAACCTCGGATTGCCACTGGAGAGGCTACGAACATACTCAAGATAGCTGCAGTACGCCTCCAAACTTGGGCAAACCCAAGTTTTTTATGGCCAGACAACGGGTGTGGATTTATTTTGGGTTTTTCTTCCGGATTTTTTTGTTTTTCGTCCGGGCCAACAAAATGTCGTATTTTACAGCATTTTCTCGCGAAATTGACGCATTTTACACTAGCCCGTCAACATCCCCAGCATCGTTTTCAACATGACCAACATCCCTAGCATCACCAACAGATCGTGGGTAAATCAAACAAGTAGCTGGCGGGTTGCCGGGGTCAACAAAAATGATGATTCAATCCCTGTATTTAAAAAAAAAGCAGCGGGGGACGGCAGCCCCCCCATGATGTCGCAGAAGTGATGATTTGAATAGGAATGCAATTAAACAATTAAATAAAACGTAGCGGGCGGGGTTGGGGCGGCAGCCCCCCTATGATGTCGGAAGAAGTGATGATTCAAGTAGGGGTGCAATGATTCAAGAAAGGGTGCGATAGAATTTAAAAAGCAGCGGGGGGTGGCTTCCCCTATGATGTTGGAAGAAGTGGCTTCCCGCATCATCAGCATCACCAGTTCCGTTCTGGAAGGGTTCCATTGAATCATCACTTCTTCGAACATCAAGGGGGGGGAAGCCCGCCCCCCAACCCACCCGCTTACTGTTTAGATTGTTTGAAGAGTAATTGCGCCCCTGTTTGAATCGACACTTCTTCAAACATCATGGGGGGCTGCCGCCTCCCCCCCGCTACTTTTTAGATTTCTTGCAGAGATTGAATTGCACCCCTATTTGAATCATCACTTTTTCGAGCGTCCAATTTCGCGAGAAAATGCTGCAAAATACAACATTTTAGGTAATCTGTGTAATCTATGATAATCTATGTATGTGTGTATGTATGTCCAAAAACCAATGAAAGGGTGCAAAAGCCAAAAAGCCCGGAGAGGAACTGGGAAAACAGAGGATGCGAAAAGCCAAGCTGCATAAACCAGCGAAAAGCCGCAAAAGTAGAGGATGCGAAAAACCAAAACCAAACAGCCACCAAAAGCCGCATAAACCAACAAAAAGCCGAAAAGCCCAGAAGCCGAGAGGCCAAAAAGCCAAGAAGCCAAGAAGCCAAGAATCCAAAAGCGAAAAAGAAGAAAAAAACTCCCTAGACAACACTCCCTGGGAACTCAAACAACCCTCATATGCGGAGGAATCTCCTTCTGGACCCTTGCTGGGGTTGTACGTGCATCTTAGATGCCATCAAACACACACACACACACACACACACCGCCCGCGAGCCCGCCCGCCTACGCACGCGCTTGAGAGAGCAACAGGTAGTCACTGGTTTTTCGGCGTGTTCAAAGGACATTGCGGCAAGCTATTCTCAGTACAGTCCCAAGGTGAAGGTCGGAATCAAGCTTCACTTTAGTTAAGTCACAGGGGGGAACGCACAAGCAACAGCAAGTCAGCAGAGGGGACCAACACGACATTGTGCTACGAGCAGGTACAGGATCTTGCGCTTCAGTTCCCTTCCCATCTGCAACGGCAGCTTTTTTGCGCAAGGTAAGTTGCAAACACAGCGCGCCCCTGTTGATTGATGTTGTGCGATTGGCAAGAGATTTGCGAACCGGAAGTCTATTCAGGACAGGCATCCCTCTTGCATACAGCTCACATGATGATGCTGACTGACTCAACTGTTTTCATGCTTGGTTCTAGCATGTTGCGCCCACACACACACACACACAAACAAACAAACAAACAAACAAACAGACAAACAAAGAAACAAACAAACACACACACACAACCACGTACGCGCGCACACAAGCACGCACACACACCCGTCTCCCCGCCCGCCCGCCCCGCCCGACTGCCCGCACTTGCGTGCGCGCCCACACACACACACACACACACACACACATGCACAAGCATACACGCTCTCACGCGCACACCTATATACACCTACACGCACGCACGCACGCGCACACACACACACACACATGTAGCTACACACGTGAAGTGCAAATAGGCCGCTAGTTTCCTGGATGACCCAGCCTCAGCCGCACGCCCTCACGTTTGTCATGCACAGAACAAAACACGGCACTTTGACAGTGCCTGCACCTGTTGAGGCCTAGCACTGATCCAGTCTCTGGGATCAAAAGACTGCACCCTCAATAAACATCCCTGTCAGCATCAAACAGCTAAGCTCAGTGGCCAACAATGCAACATGTACCACAAGCTTCATAGGTGCAGAAGAGCAACAACTGCAGCCTTGGTGGGAGATGGCGGTGCGGCAGACATGCTGGCTGCAACCTCAAATAGGTTCGGGTGCTTCTGTCCCGACGACAACGACGACCTGGCTTCCGCATAGCTAAGCTCTGATCTGCCGAATCTCTTGCTGGCCCCACTATATAGGATGACGAAGCCTCAGCTTGTGATACTCCAAACCAACAAGCTCAACTGACGTCTTGGCAGACATCTCTTTTTCTTTGGAGGTGCAATTCGAGGGGTCAACATCAAAAAGCAAGCAAGCCCTTCATCCTAGACTCAGCGACTGAAACATGCACCACGCAATTGGCAATGTGCAGACAAGCAACAACTGCAGGCTTGGTGGGAGATGGCGGTGCTGCAGACATGCTGGCTGCCACCTTGCATAGGTTCGGGTGCTTCTGCCCCGACGACAACGACGACCTGGCTTCCGCATAGCTAAGCTCTGATCTGCCGAATCTCTTGCTGGCCCCACTATATAGGATGAAGAAGCCTCAGCTTGTGATACTCCAAACCAACAAGCTCTCTTTTTCTTGCTTTGGCTGTGCAATTCGGGGTAGACCATCCGGTCAGCCTCAAAAAGAAAGCAAGCTCTTCATCCTAATCCTGACTCAGCGACTGAAACAAAACATGCACCACGCCATTGGCAATGTGCAGACGAGCAACAACTGCAGGCTTGGTGGGAGATGGCGGTGCTGCAGACATGCTGGCTGCCACCTTGCGTAGGCTTGGGTACTTCTGCCCTGACGACAACGACGACCTGGCTTCCGCATAGCTAAGCTCTGATCTGCCGAATCTCTTGCTGGCCCCACTATATAGGATGAAGAAGCCTCAGCTTGTGGTACTCCAAACCAACAAGCTCAACGGATGTCTTGGCAGACAAAAGAGAGCTTTGGCTGTGCAATTCGGGGTAGCCCATCCGGTCAGCCTCAAACAGCAAGCCCTTCATCCTAGACCCAGCGACTGAAACATGCACCAAGCAATGGAAATGTGCAGACGAGCAACAACTGCAGGCTTGGTGGGAGATGCCGGTGCAGCAGACATGCTGGCTGCCACCTTGCATAGGTTCGGGTGCTTCTGTCCCGACGACAACGACGACCTGGCTTCCGCATAAGCTAAGCTCTGATCTGCCGAATCTCTTGCTGGCCCCACTATATAGGATGAAGAAGCCTCAGCTTGTAACAATCCATGCCAGTAAGCAAGACCTAATCCCGTCTTCATCCGTAACAGACATCTCTGCTGGCTTGAGTTGTAAGCTTTGATGCCAGCCTTCATGCTAGACGCAGCTACCCACAATGAAGCCTTCATAACACAAACGATATGTGCAAACGAGCGACAACCGCAGACTTGACTGGAGATGCCGGTGCGGCTGCAGGCACACTATGTGTCGCCTCACATGGGGTTGTCGGCGTAGGGTGCTCCCCAGGTGGGACACGCCGATAGATCTCTCCACCCATATCTTTCCGGCTCATGTGACTCATGTGCTAATATAAATTCTAAGCTTCGATCGGCTTCTCTCGCTGCTGCCAAGAAAGGAGCGCTAGCCTTGTGTGCTTCTGAAACTCGCAAAAGCACTGACTCACAGCTATGTTCACTTGGTCAGCGCTCACAGCATGCTTAAATCTTGTCCCGACTTCGAAGTGCTACCCTTTTGCGGCAGGCTGATCATTGACTCGACAGCGCAATCCAACAAAGCGACCGTGGATGGAATTGAAGATGTCGGTGAAGCCGGAAGCCCGCAGCTTCCAGCCTCGCAAGAAAGCTTGGTGATCGCACGGCGTAATTTCCCTGAGGGCCAGCAAGCATCCCTGTCCACCTTAGTCTTTCCTTTGAGTTGGTACCCTTTTCGGGGTTTGACACGTCAAAGGGAACCCAACCCCGATTGTGGAGGCGAAACAGCGATCCAAGTCGAACAAATACCATTTGGGCCAGCCAACAAAGAACTCACCCAGACTTTCCCTGACTTGGGCTGTTGCAGATGTATCCTTCCGCAAGCCCAGCGCACCCTAAGCCCTGATTCCCCGACCGAGCCTTCGGATACGGAGCGCTGACCTCAGAGCTTGAGCTTTTCGCTTCGAAGTCGTCAGATCTGGGCTCCGGGCTCTCATGGATCCAGCCTGGTCACTGAACCACTGGGTCCATGTTAAGACCCAGAAGTTGGAACATGAAACGTGGTGGTTTAGAGGGGAACGATCATCCCCCTCAAAGTGTTCACGCTAAAGGATCCACGACGAAAACTGGACAAAGCGTTGCAGGGGAAGAATATCAAGCACTGATTAGCGGATCTCCGCTGCCTGAATTCTTTACCTTTGGGTTTTGGCTAGACTTTGAGTCGCGCTTGAGTCGCCACTTCCGAAGCAGTTCATTCAGCTTCACGGACATCTTTGCACTGGCAACGCAAAGTGACAAGTCCCCAGTTGCCCTTTGGAATAATGCATGGCGCTGGTAGAGGCAACCAAAGAAAGATCCATCAATTCCAACTGAACTGACCTGAAAACGGCACCTCTGAATTCATCCCCAGCAAGCCTGCAGACCAGGTGCATTCGCCTGCAAGCCATGCAAAGCCATGAAAGCCCCGCTCGCTGAGTCGTCCGACTGTCGCTCCTCAAAAGGTACCGTCAAATGGGTTTGCTTTTTCTGATACCCTTGTTTTTGTTTTTTGTCTTTTCCCCCGAAAAACAGGGCCAAAGAAAAGCCATCCCAGTTGTGCCACCGGCACGCCACAAAACGAAAACACATTCCCACGCCTCCGCCAGGCGAGGTGCCGGGAAAAGCAGGCTCGGGCGAGAATTGCCCTGGACATCTCTTGCGGCTCGGTGTGCTTTTGGAGTAAGGGAAATCAAAGGCAAGCTGAAGCCCCTTCTTGGGGATAGCCATATTCGGAGACAAAGAAAAAACTACACGGCGAAGTTCAAAGTCTCTTGTTGCCTCAGGGATATCCAAGCGATGTCGCGCCGCATGTGCCATGTGTCAAAATAGGGGGACGAAAAAAGGATGGCGTTCCAGTGGAGAGACACAACTCCATGCGCACATCGGCCGATGCCTCGTCCGCGCTTTGGACCGCGGCAGGAAGAAGGACTCTGCCTCCCTGCGGACCCGAGCTTGGATTTCTGTGTTTTTTGTTTTCTTTTTTTGAGGGCACCCTTTTGAGGTTGGTTTAAAGGGAAACCAGAGGGGAAAACCACCTTGTCTTGGAGGTCCTCAATTTTGACATGTATCCAAAGAACTGGCGCAAAATAGGCTTTTGAACAATGCGTTGGTTTTCGCATTGATTTCCCTGAAAAACAACGTATCAACTCAAAAACATGAATCGTCCAAGGCTAGGGCTGGCGGAAGACCTTTGGTATCCACTTCGGCCTCGAGCCACGTGCCAGGCGTGCTTGGTCCAAGCTTCCCCCATGCCTCCGCCTCTTTTGCTTTCTGGTTGATCCTGCCAGGAAAGCGTGTCAAGACATAAACCCCCACCCAGTCTTGCCTGCTTCCAAAGAGCCTGTTTCTCAGGTTTGCTTGATTTCTTCATATCACGAACCCACAAAAGAAAAAGACAAAATACCATTTGGGGCATGCCTACAACCCCCAAACAACTGTGTGGGCAACCACCATGTGCCGCCATCTGAGGGGCATATATACCCCATTTAAGCTCAAGTCGCTGAGCTGCCCAAATCGCTTCGCGCGCACCGATGTTGCTGGCAACAGTCCCCACCCCGGGGTTTTTGGCCGAAGAGACTCGCTCTTTGCCTCAGCCTGGGATCCGCCAGGGAGAACCAGACCCCTGGCTTCTTGTCCAACTGCACTTGCTTGGCGCCAGAGTCAACATTCACCACCTCAGCCCGACAGGTTTTGAAAACACAACACGAAGAGGGGTCAGCCAGTTCTGTAAAATCAATAGGCAACTCCCGAAAACCGGCAGTTGTTTCTTTTCAGGGGAAGCCTCAGTCAATCATAGAATCATAGTGGCATTCAACGTGCATTTGCGAACACATGGGGTCCCCGCTTTCGCTCGGATCCAATCACCATGGGTGGTGGACAGATATTGCACTCGAGAGCCCTCGATTCCTGCCAGGCTTTGCCATGTGATATAGTATGAGCTCAGCGGAAACAAACGCGGCAAAACCCTAAAATGTGGATGCCGCGGAAACTAGGGTGTTGTTTCTCAAAATAGGGGGCCAAAGAACAAAAAGTGGCTGGTCTGTTTTTGGTGTCCTTCTGCATCCATCCAAAAAAGTTGGTTTTTCACCCCCATGGTCTGCTTGTCACTCGCAAGGTGTCGATCACCACGGGTCCTGGCGCTGTCGCCCTGACCAGGACACGAGCCCCAAAAGCTATGACCAGTCCACGAGAACGGTGAAGAACCCCAGCCAAGTCCCTTCAGTCGAAAGGTAGAAATCCGGGACTTACCGTCCCACCAACATGGAAGTTCACCAAGCCCCTTTCCAAGAGGAAAGTAGTCTTTCTTCAGGGGTCTGTGCATTTCCAAGTCGGTGGGAGGGTATTTGCTGGGGCTATTAACCACTGGAGTAAGTGGGAAGGGTTCTTCAAGCCTGGCCTTGTGTCTCCTTGCAATCTGGTAGGTACTTCTGACCTGCACGCCACATCTTGGGGCTCTCCGGATCCTTGAAGCTAAAACATGCTCACGGCACTGGCCTAATACCTCCTTGTGAGAGAACTTTGCTTGGAGAACCTGGGCTGTAGTAAGTACTCACTCCACGCACGCTGCGCACAAATAAGGCCGCCGGCTCAAATTATGCCGTTCTGCAACGAACGTCCTGACCGGATGCTCCGTGTCACTTCTCGTGGTTGCTTGAAAGCGAGTCGAAAGGATACCACCGACATGGTAGGTTTCTGCACTTCCCCATGTGAAGACAACCTCAATTGACACGTTCCCCCGTGCCTGTGCACCACATGAGGACCGTCCATCCCTGCGTATCTTCCATTCTGAACTGTCATGGCAGCGGCAGCAGAAGCACCAAGAAATCAAGCAGTAAGAAAACAGCATGGAGGAAGAGGCAATTGATTCCTTGGTTGCCTGTTTCCTAGTAACGTTCACCTGTCCCAACAACAACACCTTGCAAGGGAACAAATTGTGTGTCTCAACATAGGGGACCTTTGAAAGGGTTGGCTTGCTTTGGACGTTTGGCCCAAGGCCTTCATGATGGCGCGGCCATTGGTGGGTGCTGCCTATGAGGACCTGGGAGTCAGAATTTTCTGTGCGGAGCTCTGAGAGGTTCCACCGCTGCATGCCAATCCCACGCATGTCTGAGGCTGCCTACTAGGCAAAGCCACCTGTAGGTCGGTTGAGGTGTTCTTCTCTCTGCCGTTTCACGCATTCGAGCAAAGCCGCTCCTGAACGTAGAGGCATTTCACATGTGTGTGTGTGTGTCTGAGTCAGCGTCGGACAAAGTGGGAGAAAATCTGTAAAGCTGTCAACAACAAAACCTGCCACTGCGACGGAATGAGCTGAGGGATGCAGCAGCAAAAGTTGTCTCGGGTCATGCGACATCCTTTGGAGCCCACAAGCGCTGCGCCTCACATCCGGTGCCTATTGCTTTTTCCTTTTTGAAGGGAGTCGCAACAAACGGGTCCAAACAAAGGCATCGTCTTATTGAACCAACCCTCTCTCCAATTGATCAAGGCGACAATAGCCATCCCAAGCAGTACATCGATCTCTTCTCTGGGTCAACTGCAGCAAGTCTCGTGCAGCTTGAGAGTTTGAGACAGGGAGAGACAGAGAGACAAAAAGAGAGACAGAGAGAGAGAGAGAGAGAAAAAAAAAAAAAGGAAAAAAACATGGCATCACGCCAGCGCACATACACCTTCAAACAACTCGATCAGACAACTGCACCCACATCTCACATCTCAAGCCAAGGTCCTCTTGCCAATCGACAGTTTTTGAAGCAAACAGACTGTGGTTGAACCTATCAACCCTTAAACCATTGGGCGCCGCATTAGCTGACAATTTCTCAGTCTCCCCCTTTGGGTCCACGCTTCGGGCTTGTCCAAGCAAATAAGATATGAAACCTCCGAACTTGGTCATTATCCGCGTGATCCCTTGCGAACCCAAAAAATGTAGCAGCTCCAAAATCCACCTGTGGTGTTGCTGTGTCCAGCGCCCATTTTTGTTCGTGTTCCTACCAAACAATATAAATGAAGAACAATGCGCGGCTTTCTTCCCGCGGCGCGGGCGCATCTCCAGCTCCTTCAGCTAGCCGGAGCCTCGGGGGAAAAAAAAAGGCTTTCACACCCTTTAAAAGAGGTCCATAATGTTGACGGCCCCTGCTCCTTTCTCGTGGTCTGAAAGAGCAACAACCAGAAATGTTGACGACTCCGCACAGAACTCTGATACCTTCATTTCCGCAAGCAAGGCCTTCGTCTTGGTCTTCTTGCGTACCTTCGGAGCTGACTTTGCCTGTGCCTGAAGCGCTTGCTCAAGAAACACAGCAAAAGCCTCAAGAAACACAGCAAAAGCCTCATGCCCAAAGTTTCGCATCAAGAGCACTGTGCAAGTGGAAAACATCATACAACCAGCCTCGCTGGATGCTTTTGCCGAATAAGTCTTGGCTTTCGGCGAAGGCTTGACTTTCGGCGAAGGCTTGGCTTTCGGCGAAGACTTGGCTTTCGGCGAAGACTTGGCTTTCGGCGAGCTCGTCTTGGCCACTTTCGTCTCTTGGACCGCAGCCTGTGGGGCTTCTTTGGTCTCCTTGGCCTCGCGATAGTTTCATAGCGAATCATGCACCGTCCGATCCAAGGAGGCGGCCGCCACCGTCTCCACATGTCTTTGGGCTGATGCCTTCGTCGGAATGCCAGGAGTCAAAAACAAACTTTCCCTCTCACGCCTCTGCAGCATGCGCGAAGTGGTGAACAATTCGCTTGGCTGCCTTGGATTGCAGAAGCAGCCATACTGCAAATGCTGCCAAAATGTTCGTGGCAAAGCGTTGGGAAACTTTAAATGAACTACCACGGAAGAGAAATGTGCTCCAAATCCTCAATAATAAGGAACAATGTCTATGATCAACCAAGCCTGTTGCCTAGGCAACTGCAGCAACGCATTGCACGATGCCGACTTACTTTCATGCAGATCAGCTTACATCCACGTCCACGCGAAGTCGATCGCGGGACATCTCCTTTTCAGCTGCCTCAGTGCGAATCAGGCCCAAACTGCTCGGAGGTCATCCAGAGTGGGCCGTTTTGGAGACTGGAGGGGCTGAAACTGGGTTCCACTTTTTGATTGCCCAAGATAAGCTTCAGTTTTGGCTGCATCAAAATCGGAAACTCTGGGATGAAGTCTCAACCAAAGAAAGGAAAATCCAGACAGCTTTTCTCAATCAGCCAGCTGAGATCCACACTCCTTCTGCGGTCGTTCGCACCTTTTTGAAGTAAACTTGGATCCGATCCAATTCCTGCCGGTCAGGGGGCCATTCCATACTCAAAACTCAAAACTTCCAGCAGGCGGGCCCAGGTTGTGGCTACCTCGAGGGCCTTTCCATTTGTTGTCTAAAACCCCTAAGAGGCTGATGACCATCCCTGCCCACAAGGCCAACGTTGCTTGTTGCCCCAAGAGAACATGGGAAACTCGTGGGTCTGCTGGCTCTTGTCGGGGATATTTGGTGAGTTCCCCATGCCCCTCCCAAGCGAATCACTGACTGCCGGTTCGGTTTTACCGTCGCATCATGCGCTGCTCCATGGCCGCTTAGTCGACTGCCGGCGGATACGCAAAACGAGCAACCAGGTGGCGAACACACCTAACAAATACCACAAGAGCGGTTCTGCGGAGCTGCGCTGCAGCTTCCGGAAATGGGAATGACAGCCATGCCCGCTACCTTGCGGCCGGGCAGCCAACTGCCTCACGCTCACACGCTTTCCTGATTGTTCAAGCGTTGTGTTTAACCATACACAGATTGCAAAGGGCACAGGCACTCATGAAAAGCAAGCCTCGTGCGACATTCTGCGCGGCACAACACAGCGAGCAAACCAGCACCCAACCCGTCGTGCGGATGCAGAGAACACATTGCAGTCAGCGAGCTGCCAACTTTCTCAAAGTCAAGCCACCTGAGATGTTTGCGATCCGTCACCTGAGACCTTTGTGACCCGCACACGCGCGGCGTTGGAAAACTGCCGTAGCACCATTGAATGCATGACACCAGCCACCCAAGCCACCACAGAAACCACCACTTCCAGGAACTTCTCGTTGCAACACTGCACCTAATCCTAACCTCCAGTAATCCTGCACGACCAACAAGGTATCATCATCATCATCATCATCATCATCATCATCATCATCATCATCATCATCATCATCATCATCATCATCATCCTCATCATCATCATCATCATCATCATCATCATCATCATCATCATCATCATTATCATCATCATCATCACAATCAGAGGGCACACAAACACTCCTCATCAACGTCTTGTCCGCGAAGCAAACCACCATGTTGACTATCACCATACTCTGCCGCTTCATGCGGTCTATTGCAGACACACACACACTTATCTCGAGAGGCTGCTCTTGCAGACACGCGATTGTACTGAAAGGGCATGAAAAAAAATCAATCTGCAGTGCAAATTAGGTCACGAAAGGATGGCAGGTACGCCGGAATGGCCAATTCCGGTATCCCGTCTTGCTGCCTAGCTTTGTTAGACCAGGTCAGCAGCAAGACGCCTGGTCCCCCTGCTTAACGTCCGTGTTCCAGGACGGTTCACACACACAAGGCCCCGGCGGGGCGGACACGAACCACACAGAGGGAATTCCACCAGGGGGCCGCCAAAAACCCCGCGGCAACAGCAAAAGAATTTCAAGGACAAAAAACCGGGCGCACAAAACCAAGCAGAGGGAATTCCACCAGGGGACCTCCAAAAACCCCCGGCAACAGCAAAACATTTTCAAGGACGAAAAACCCGAGCGCACAAAACCAAACCGAGGGAATTCCACCGGGGGACCGACAAAAAACCCCGCGGCAACGGAAAAAGGTTTCGCAAGGCGTCAATGGTGCAAATGCATGCGAGCACAAAGGGGTTCTCAGAGGTGCCTGTCAAGTGGCCTCATGAAAGTGCCTCATGTGGCTATGCCGATGAATCTGAACTGAACTCATGAATCTGAACTGAACTCATCCGAGACGAAAGCTTCCATAAACACCACGAATTGCAGAGTTGGTGTATGACCAACTCGTCACTGGCGCATGAAGCTTAGGAACCTGAAACCTCGTGGGTGCAGCCTTGCTTCAAAGGCAGGCAGTGCAGGCAGTGCAACGCGCATGAAACCAGCAGAGCACCATTTGGGTGCGGAATACCTTAAGACCTCAAGCTGCAGCCTTGATCGTGGTCAAACGCGCTGAACGGCAGGTTGAATTTGAACGTATGAACGGTCTTCCCCTCGCAGGGGGCTCCCGCATGTGGCGAGTCCAGCCCACAGCGCCATGTCGGACAGGCCGTGGGTAAACACACTTATCTCGAGAGGCTGCTCTTGCAGACACGCGATTGTACTGAAAGGGCATGAAAAAATCAATCTGCAGTGCAAATTAGGTCACGAAAGGATGGCAGGTACGCCGGAATGGCCAATTCCGGTATCCCGTCTTGCTGCCTAGCTTTGTTAGACCAGGTCAGCAGCAAGACGCCTGGTCCCCCTGCTTAACGTCCGTGTTCCAGGACGGTTCACACACACACACACACACACACACACACACACACGTAGCACTTCTTTTTTAGCCAGTCAAAAAACGACCTGACTCCCAACCTGGCTCTCAATCAATCGAAACAGCACTGGAATTGAGACAGCGGACCAGTGGCTTTGACCGAACCGCTGTCTTTCTCTCTCCTGGCGGATCGGATGATCGGCGGGGTCAACTCCTTACAGGACGTTCGTCAAAGGCCGCGGCTTTCAAAGGAAAATGGATCAAGGCGCCCCACCCCAACCTGAGAAGCTTGTTCCACTTCTGAATGCCTTCTGAGAAAGTAGGGGCATCCTAATGTCTCCCGAAAAAATCAAATTCACAGATTCCTTCAAACGCATGCGTCCTTGTGTCAGCAAGTGACAGAAGTACAGCGACGCTGCCGCGTACGCCAAGCTGACCTACGTCAAGCCAGGACAGCTCGCATGTCGGTCGTATCTGCGCCTGTAGCTCCGCGTTTTCCAAAGCCTCCAGCTGCCGAGAGACCTGATCAACATAACCCCGGGACCTCCTTTCCTCTTCCTTCGGAGCTCCAAGGAGACCGGCCTCTTTGGAGTTTTTCGCCAGCAAAGGAGCCAAATGCTTCTCGACCTGGAGCTCAATTCGCTTTTTCTTGCTGCAGGTTGCACACTAAGAGCGGGGCTGACTGCAAAGAGCTCTGAACTGCTGCGACCTGCACTCACTGCTCGGCTGGCAAATTGCAGAAATGGTTAAATGGAAAATACCACACTAAGCGGGAAAAAGGTCCAGAGTTGGACAATCGCATGAGATGAAGCTTCATGATAAGCCAAGTGAACACCAAGAAAGTCAGCAGCACATGGCTTCTTGCAAGTGTCATCTTAAACATCAACTAAGCTACTCGCAGGAATGCAACTAGAATCCAACCTCTGCTTCGCAAGATTGCGCCCGTCAATGCCAACATCGTCATCATCATCATCATTTGCCAACCAGCCTTGGCATGGGTTTCTGATGCGAGTAACGACATGGCTGGGAGGGTGTGTGCGTCAGCCCTCGTGTTTGCAATTGACAAGTCCGAACACGCAACTTGCCACTTGGGATCTACAACGCTGGCTTAAAGTCTCGTGAGCCTCTGTACATGGTGGAATCAATACGTGTCAATTGCACTCGGCCGTGAATTTCATGGTGCCTGCGTCCTGTGCTGCAGGAGTCAATGCACGTTCCTGCTGAGCCATAGATTCAAAGCTGCACAAATAATATGTACAACTCTGGCTAGCATCCACGCTCGCAGCAAGCCAGAAGCTCTTTTGCTGCCTTCTACGTGGTTGGTCCAATCCTGCTTGGGTCGTTCCTCAGTCTGGAACGATGCAGCAAAACCTGCGTATAGCCGGTTGCAAATGTGGGTCTGATTCTTGCATGGTTGGTCCGATCAGGAATACTGAATACTAGGTGGGGTTTATGCTCAGCCATGTTTGAGGGGACTTTCCACTAAACCGATTTCGAGGGACTTCATGTCCACCTGATTTGAATTTCGTGATGTATTCCAACGGCTAAACTTCATAGGTTAGCTAGGCTCAGTAGACATGTGCTAGTGAGGAGCTGAAAACCCGCACGGACGCTGGTGACGATGATTTGGACGGTGCGACGGACGGGCGAGCGACGGAAGACGACAATAGGCAATTAAAACTGACACTCAATTAGTCTACCCCGAAATAATAATCAGCCGCTCCGAGTTGACTGGGATCGTGCAAACCATATTTAATAAGCTCAGGTGATATCCCCAACAGCATGCGGTGCTCCGTTTAGTGCTCGCACCACCTGCAGCCCTCGCAAAACCTCGTGAAACCCTCGTGGAACCCTGGTGGAACCCTCGTGGAACCTTACCTCAGGGCCGCCCCAGACCACCCCGACCCCAAAGCTTCCAGCTGTTGGGGAAAAATCAGGCGCCTCATGGCCATGTGAGCCCCGAGAGCACAATCTGGGGAGTCCTCAGTTTCTTACCTGTGGAGTCTCAGGCGCAGTTGCAGCATCAGGTCCAGCAAGTGCAAAGCCTCGTGGATGTCAGCCTGTCAAAAATATCCGGTAAAGCCGTGGGGCCAATGCCGCGGTTTCCAAAAAACAAAACGAAAAATGCCAGTTGCGTGGTCACACCTTAGGCCAATGAGGAATCTTTACGATGGTTTCACTTCCCCACTGGGTTAATGTCTCGGCTTTGACCAAAAGGACGTGCACCCCCAAAAGCAGGAACATATTAAAACAGCTTGGCCACACAAAGGGTATAGCTTAAGCCTTGCCTGTAGCAGTAACTCTTTACCACCAATTTACCTCAAATTTCACACCAATTGTGTGGGTTATTTACCCCCAATAGTGTCCAATTTTGTTGGCTATTTACCCCCAATTTTGTTGCTTATTTACCCCCAATTTTGTCGGTAATTTACCCCCAATTCGTTGGGTTATTTACCCCCAATTGTGTGGGTAATTTACCCCAATTTGTGGATAATTTACCCCAAGTTTGGGACTCGTTATTAACCCCCAATTTTGGAAATGTGGGGGTTAATAACGAGTCCAAAAATTGGGGGGTAAATCTTCGTATACCGTTGGGAAACCTGATTTACCCCCAATTTTTGGACTCGTTATTTACCCCCAATTTCCAAAATTGGGGGTTAATAACGAGTCCCAAACTTGGGGTACATTATCCACAAATTGGGGGTAAATTACCAACAAAATTGGGGGTAAATTACCCACACGATTGGGGGTAAATAACCCACAAAATTGGGGGTAAATTACCGACAAAAATTGGGGGTAAATAACCAACAAATTGGGGGTAAATAACCCACAAAACTGGGGGGTGAACGTTCCGCAAAATTAGGGCAAATGTTGCCGAGTCGGTAAGCCTGTACAGCCCCTCCTTGCCCGCGTAAAGAAGGCATGCAATTTACTGATAGAGGCAAGCCCTAAGGTATAGCCACCCCTTCCCCCCACCAATTGTAACTTGGGGGTTTTCGGGGGTAGTGTTTTTCTTCCTGGTAACATGGATGCATCAGACTGGTGCCAAAAACACGCCTTGACTCTGGCGATCCGCTTGCTCTTCAATTCCAGGCCCTTCATCAAGTGCTGCTCCTGGCCCGCGTGAGCCACGGATGCGGCTTGAGGGCATCCAAAAACTGGGATGTACCAAGGGGACCGCAGGTTTTAGTCCTTGTTTCCAACTACCAGGGCCACACATTTTGGGTACCTTGTTTTGACCCCATGTTTCGGGCCCTGGTTGAAATAAATCTGGTGGGGCCCTCCCTCTGTGCTCCCCAAGCCAAGAATAGAAATTCAACAGGCAGCTCGCGTCACGCGCCTCTGCGCACAACATTGCATGTGTGACAAGTACAGTAGTTTGGAATCAGCCTTGCTAAGATTCCAGCTCAGGCCTTCTCAAGAGTCAGTTGAAAAAGGAGACCACGGGCAATGCTTGCAGTCTCAAATACCAAACTGCACAGCTAATCCCAACAGAATAGCACAACTGAGGAAAGGTCAAACTGCCACAGTCAAACCAGTAAAGGTGATCCATACAATATTCGCCTCGGCCCCCAGGGCCGGGAAGCGGTCAGACCCCAGAGCCTCTTCCAGCTTTCCGTGCCTCGCATTGGGTGGGTAGGCCGTGGAAAGCTCGGCGTTTTTTCGTGTTTCGTACACTTTGACAGCAAGTCCGGCGAGTCAAGCAAGTCTAGCGAGTCCAGCGAGTCAAGCAAGTCTAGCGAGTCCAGCGGGTCCAGCGAGTCCAGCAAGTCCAGCGGGTCCAGCGGGCCCAGCGGGCCCAGCGGGTCCAGCGGGTCCAGCGCAAAGCCCGCGCTCAGGCCAGGGAGCCCAACAAGTCCAGGGAGTCCAGCCCAGTCGGGCGAGCGCCAAAGTCCAGCAAGTCCCACCTCTGAATCATCTCAGTTGGAGCTTGTCCATCAAAGGTCCAGTTGTGCACATGGATGCACCGAGGAATATAGACTCCTCCGAGGTGACCATAGCACATGCAAGGAAAAGTATCCTGCGTTTGCGCGGCTCAGTTTGGCGGGGACCACGAGTTTCCCCGGCATTCTGCGTGAGCGACGGTGGATTGACGAAACTTAGTCGCGAAAAGCTTACCCGGGTGTTTTGCGTGAGCGACCGTGGATTGACGGAGTCTACCAATCTACCCGTGAAAAGCAATGAATCGCCACCGCCCTACGAGCTCCTTCGTACTTCGCGTACATATTCGGCTGCGCGGGCTGGCAATAGAACAAGGGGTCGGGGCCCAACAAGTTGGACAAACATCTGCTTTTTCATCGCGGGTTCGTCCAGCTGATGAGCCCCAGTTTCTTGACCGTCCGTCTATTTTGCGTGCAGCTTCCTTCTTCCAAGAAGGACATGGCCACACGACTCGAAGTGTCCGTTGCACGTCCCCCCCCCAACCCCTGTCGCGCGGCCAAAATCCTTGCTCCAGCTGCCTCCAGTCCGCCTGAAGATACCCCCCTGCAAATCACATCACCTTACAAACCAGTCAAAGCCTCTCAAGACCCCAAGCGTTTACAATTGTCGGAAAGGGATCAGAAGAGAGTCGGATCGGAGATCCCTGAGAAGCAGCTGAAAAACGACATGTCCCATGCCTCATGTGGCACTCTGCAAGGCTTGCAACTTTAACGGTCGGTGTCAGCAAGCAGCGTGGGTATGAATTTCAATTGGGGACCCTTTGGCGGATATCATTCAAGATTGTAGCCGTATGACCTTATCTCTACATTACATAGAGCTACCAGCTACCAGCTACCCTACACTTGGCAGTTCCCCTTTTGGAGCCTTCTCCCTTTCGGATTTCCTTGAAAAACGACAGACAGACACAAACCCAACCTGCGCTCCGATTCATTCCGCGCGCGCCTTATCCTTGAGGAACTCCGCAGCTTCCGCCAAGGGCATCTCAAGTCGGAAGCTGAGGCCTCGCCGACGGGTTTTTCTTGACAATCATCGAAGCCAAGAGCGACAAACCTTGGTGGCGTTCTGCTCCCCTAAAAGTGTAACTTCTTGTGATTTGATGAAAAACCCATTAGTTGGCAAAAAGTTCAAGTCCTAACATTCAAGCAAAATGCACCAAAGAAACCCCCTTTTCCGTCAAGTGCTCGCCTTGCTTCTTTTGTAGAAAGCCTTTAGAGGAGGGAACATAATGTTGACCCCCTATTAATCAACCCCTGTTTATTAATATGGGGGTGTTCCCCTCCAAAAGTGATAAATCCCCACTAAAACCAGGGACACCCCCTATTAATAAACAGGGGTTGATTAATAGGGGGTTTCCATTGTGCGGTTGCCTGTGGTTTCCTGTTTGCTTAAGCTTTCGGAGCTCCCGAAAAAGGTACCAACTCCAAACGAGGCATGAAAGACACACCCCGCACGTGTCTCAAGCTGAATCACGGAAGCAAGAAAAGCCAGCTGCCTACGTCCACAAAGATGGTACTCGTGTCAGGCACGAAGGCCTTCACAAAGAACCTGACTGGCGAAGGACAAGGGAGAAGAGTCAAAGACATAGCAGAGAAAATGGTGTGCTTCCAAAACTGCGGGACACGAAAAGAGTTTGATTTCCCGCCTTCCAAAAGGCGGTCCCTAGATTTGGAAACATGAGCGTGAAACTTTTGTATTGAGCCCCAGACTGACATCCCAGCTCGACAGTTGTTTCGAGTTCTGAGATGTCCTCCTCAGTCCCACACTTTCAACGCTAAATGGGCACTCAAGCTACACAAAAGCACCGAAACAAGGTGAAACATCATGGGCCTGCAGCAACAAGTTGATGTTCTGTCGCAGAGTTCTGCACCTGGCACGCGCAGCAAGTGCAGAACTCTGAACATGGCCTTTCGAAAACTGCGATGGCGGCACTCCTCCAGCACTGTGGATGATTCGTGAAAGTCTGAAAGGCAGCGCCTCGCCCAGAATCCCTTCAGACAATTGGATGTTCGGGCTGGAGACTCGCTGCAAACAAGGCTCTGATGGTCTGCCTTCAAAACTTTCTCGACAAAGTGTTCGTACCTCCAGGCACGCTTACGCCCATCTCTTCTGTTGGCAAACGAAAAGGTGAAGAGGCAACAATCGAAGTCACAGCATTTTCCTTCTGCTGCTTCTGTCTCCAAGACCCTCTCATTTGCAGGGCAGTCTCATCGGCTTTTTGCTGAACCTGAGATAACTTACACACAGCTCTTGAGCCCTCCGACGCTCCTCTTGGCCCAAGGCAGACTTCCTGAAGTCATCGATCTTTATGGCGGTTCGGATTCCTGTGCCTTGCGATTGCACTAGTTGCTGCCTGCGACTCACAAGTGGACCTCACTAAACGACTTGAGAAAAACAACTCCGCTGTGTTGCGGTTCTGCCTTGGGACCTGAAAGAATCTCCTGCCCCCCATGCCTGTCGAGTCACAGGCAAGAGATGAGGGTTTAGGACCCCGGCAGATGCTGGCGGCTTTGACATCTCGCCAAGCCTGGCCGTAAACCAGACACCAAAGGCAACCTGTACTGATTGCCAAATGTTGGGTTCCCCACAACAACCAGCTTTGGTATGTTGACCAAACCTCATATTGTTGCTACACATATAACATAAAAAGCGGGATCTCAAAGGGTGCAGGCTCAAAACGGGCGTCTTCCGCATTGCCCAGTCCCGCCCCTTCCCCCCAAAAAAAAACGAGCACCTCCCGGTAATTCTGTCTCCAGGGTAGGTCCCCGTGCCTGCGAGCCGTGACTCAGGAAAAGAAAGAAGACACGCCCACATCTTGGTGACCGCCAAAAGGCATCATGCAGTCCATGGCGCCGCTTGCACATGTGCCATCGCCTGCGTCTCCAGGTGGGCTTGTTCAAAGCATCCTTCACCTCCCAGGTTTTAGATGTCTGGGTCGCCCGATCCCAAGGAGTCAAAGCTCCCGGCCCCAAGATCCACCGTCTTCTGACCTTGGTCTCAGAAAACCCGCGGCCAAAGACCCTGACGCACCAAGCCCAAGACCCACCACCCACAAGCTGGCCAAGAGGAGCACTGCGAAGCAAGCTGCGCAGCCTCGGATCTGTGAAGGGTCCCCATCAGCCCTTGGATGTCCCGTGCCACTCCAAAGAGGTCGCCCCCAAGAACGCTCCAGTGAAATACCGGCGTCGTGCCGTACCCAAAAAAACATCCCAATCCCCACTAAAATAGGGAGCCCATCAAAGGCGTGGCTGCAAATTCTGCAAAAACTGTGCCGCCGAGCCCATCAACAGCGTATCCGCCTAAGAAAGCACGGCAGAACAGCTCGGAACACGCACCTGTCAAAGCACTAGGATCCAAGCCCCCCTCCTCTAACCCTCCTGATAACCTCCAAACTCGGCCTTCTTAAGGGACTTCAAGAAGCCGAGGGAGGGGGGGGGGGGGGTTGGATCTCCTCGAAAGTCAATTCCAGGAAAGGCACCCATCGTTGCTGTTCACGGACAAGTTCCCGTCTGCTGCGGGCCTAGCTCATGTCAATGAGGTGCAAGAAACAACATATGCGACCAGTTGAGGCGTGCGCAACCAATTGAACAAGGCCGTCCTGCCAGTGTGCAACTCTGGCCAACTCTTGCACATCCGTGACTCTTGTTGATCATTTGCGCCTAAAGGGGCGCCGCCGCCTCAAAAAGGGACCAAAATGACCGTGGGGTCCTTTTGGCCATGGCACAGGTGAGAAAGTCTTCTCTCAGTCCTTCCTGATCTTCGGAGATCGAAGCTTCGGCGAGGCCTCTGACTCCTCAGCACGTGACGCTGCTCCGGGCTTTGAGGAACTGAACCGGTTCGAGTTCATTGGCCCCCTGAAAGTCGAACTTTTCGTGGGACGTGTCATGGATCCCTCTCTCAGAATGGCTGGGAACCGCAAGAGCCAAACCCAACATGGGTACACGGGTTTTTGTACACCTCACTATGCCCCATGTTGCACCAGGCAGGTTGCGAACCTCAAATGGCCCATGGCCATTTTCGTTGGGGGCACAGTGGCGAGTGTCCTACCTTGTATTGGTTGGGCCCTTTGGTCCGTCAGAAATATATATGAAAGCCAGTGTTCCAAGCATTCCAACCATTCACGTGCATAGAGAAGCATGTCCAGGGGTAGAGGGAAATGACACTCACTTCTGACTTTGCGAACCCCACGCCCCACGAACGCCCAAAAACCGCTGGATGGCTTGCAAAAAACAACTGTCGTGCCAGTTTATCAAAGAGCCAAAATGACAGTCGTTCCCCCCTTAGATCTAGTTGGCCTGCTGGTTTAAACTTACCTACCTTTTTCATTTGGGTGCTTCTCAACATTGTGGCCCCCTAAAGCAGTTGGCTTCCATTTAGTTTCCCTTTAGCTACCAACCTTTAATACATCCGCATGTGGTTCAGAAAGGGTGTAATCCACGAAAATCTGAGTGTCACGCACGGGTGGGCGTTCTGCCATTCTCCTGGCAAGGCCATTTCACGCAAAAAACTTTCTCTAAATACACTCGGAAGCCCTCAACTTTAGCCTCGGTGATCCTTTGGCTTCTCTTTATGACCTCTTTCAAGGCTACAACAACAGACACACGCGCTCGAACAGACCAACAAGACTCTAGGCCCAATCTGTCCGGTGATCCTTCCTTCTCGCCATCAAACCGGGCCAAAAAGAGCGCTGGTCAAAAAAGAACGAGAAGCCCAGGTTCGGAAATGAGTCATGGCCACAGCCTCTCGTCCCCAAACTCCGAAGAACCATCGAGCGGACCCGAACACGGCCTCCTGGACTCCCAGCATCAGCGCGCCGAGAAAGCCGCTGGTGCCAGCCAGGGCAAAGCAAATGGCACCAGGGCCCGGCAGGATCTGACAGGCGTTATGGAAACGAAAACCTGAGCCATCAAAACCTATTGAAATGGCACCAAAGTCATGAGCATGAAGAGGACGGCCGAACCTATTCTTGGCTGGGACCGTCCCCTACTAGCCCCATCTACCCAGTTTCATTGTGGCTTGGGTATTGAAAGGCTGTCTGTCTCCCCACTGCCAATTTGGGTGGCCATAAACCAATGGCAAGGGAACGGAAGTCGGCAGTTTCCATTGGACATGTAACCAAAAGACCATCATGACGAACCTTCTTCTGGCAAAGGGAAGTAGACATGCCCATTCACTGCGCCTCCAGGTAATGCGGCGCTATGGCAGCTTCACCACCCGTCAGGTTGTACAGAAGCTCAGAGACCCACGGCCTGAGAGGAGCTGAAGAAACGGATCAAAATGGCGAAGGCTTCCCCAGGAGTTTTGTGTTGATTGAGGGAACACAGCCTGTTGGATATGACCTCAACGAATTCTAAGCGTCTGGACACTGCGGACATCATTTGCATGTCCAGTTGAGCGTCCAGAGAAAGAAACTCACAGCCAGATCCCCGGATGCCTCATGCGCATTCCGCACCAACTTGACAGCGCCATGGAGGTCAGGAAGCACAGCGCCGCATTGCTGGACAAGAGCGCGGCCGCCACGTTCTCCAACCTAAGCCGCATGCGCTCATGCGTGTCGGGCATCATATTTTCTTTCCTGGCATCTTTTGTTTTGCAACGTGGCTTCTTGTGCGGGCGTGTCAGTTTTCGGGCGTATCTTTCTTTGAAGGGCCCTTTCCGAGGCGGCATTGAGGGAGAAGCAGGAAACTTCCATGTTGGCGCTCCATGTTGGGACACACCCAGATCAATCTCCAGTCAACCAAAGCCCCCACCTGAAGGACAACGGGCAGGTGCCTGCAAGAAGCACCCCTGCCTGAGCAATGGATCACGACAATTGCTTCTGCAATTTTCTCTCTCGCGCACTCTCACTCTCTCGCTCTCTCTCCCTCTATCTTTCTCTCTCCCTCTCTCTCTCCCTCTCTGTCTCTCTCGCTCTCTCTCCTTCTCTCTTTCTTTCTCTCTCTCTCTCTCTCACTCTCTCTCTCACTCTCTCTCGCACTCTCTCTCTCTCTCTCTTCCTTCCTTCCTTCCTTCCTTCCTTCCTTCCTTCCTTCCTTCCTTCCTTCCTTCCCTCCCTCCCTCCCTCCCTCCCTCCCTCCCTCCCCTTCCTTCCTTCCTTCCCTTCCTTCCTTCCTTCCTTCCTTCCTTCCTTCCCTCCCTCCCTCCCTCCCTCCCTCCCTTCCCTCCTTCCTTCCTTCCTTCCTTCCTTCCTTCCTTCCTTTCCTTCCTTCCTTCCTTCCTTCCTTCCTTCCTTCCTTCCTTCCTTCCTTCCTTCCTTCCTTCCTTCCTTCCTTCCTTCCTTCCTTCCTTCCTTCCTTCCTTCCTTCCTCTTGGTTGGTTGTGTTTCCTGATTTATGTAATCGTCTTTAATGCTGTGTGTTGTTCTGTTCCTGTCTTCACTGTTTGTACTGCTGTGTTTTTATTTATGCCTTTCTGCAGTTACTGTTTGGTCTTGATTGATCGGTTTATTGATTGAGTTTGTTTCGTTGATCCTTCTTCATTCCTTCTTGATTTATTTATTTATTTATTTCTCTATTTATTTATTTCTTTCTTTCTTTCTTTCTTTCTTTCTTTCTGTCTTTCTTTATTTCTTTATTTATTTCCTTCGTTGTTTCTTTATTTCTTTCTTTCTTTCTTTCTTTCTTTCTTTCTTTATTTCTTTATTTATTTATTTCTTTCTTTCTTTCTTTCTTTCTTTCTTTCTTTCTTTCTTTCTTTCTTTCTTTCTTTCTTTCTTTCTTTCTTTCTTTCTTTCTTTCTTTCTTTCTTTCTTTCTTTCTTTCTTTCTTTCTTTCTTTCTTTCTTTCTTTCTTTCTTTCTTTCTTTCTTTCTTTCTTTCTTTCTTTCTTTCTTTCTTTCTTTCTTCTCTTTCTCTCTTTCTCTCTTTCTTTCCTTTTTCCTTCCTTCCTTCCTTCCTTCCTTCCTTCCTTCCTTCCTTCCTTCCTTCCTTCCTTCCTTCCTTCCTTCCTTCCTTCCTTCCTTCCTTCCTTCCTTCCTTCCTTCCTTCCTTCCTTCCTTCCTTCCTTCCTTCCTTATTGTGTTTCCTTGTATCCTTTCTTCCTTTGTTGTGTGTTTCCTGAGTTATGCAATGCGTTTAGCTGCTTTCTCTTCTGCTCCTGATCCTTTCTGTTTATTTGTTTAGGAATTGGTATGTCCATGTATGTCATGGTTTAATGATATGTTAATGTGTGTCTGTCTTAATGTTTATCTATTGTCATTGGTCGATTGATTTATTGACTCAGCTCTGCTTTCTGCTTTGTTTATGTTTCTTGTATACTTCGTTCGCTAGAGTGTTTCTTTCTTTGCTTGTGTATTTTATGTCTTATGGTTTTAGTTATTTAATTAACTATTTATTTCTTTATTTCTTTGTCTATTCCTTTTCTTTCTTTATTTCTTTCTTTCTTTCTTTCTTTCTTTCTTTTCTTTCTTTCTTTCTTCCTTCCTTTCTTTCTTTCGTTATTTATTTACTTCTTTCTGTATGTCTCTCTTTCTGTATTTATGTCTTTCTCCGTTTTTATATATATATATATATATATATATTTGTTTGTTTATTTACTTCTTTCCGTATGTCTCTCTTTCTTTATATCTTTATTTCTTTATTTCTTTCTTTGTTCTTTCTTTCTTTCCTTCCTTCCTTCCTTCCTTCTTTCTTTCTTTCTTTCTTTCTTTCTTTCTTTCTTTCTTTCTTTCTTTCTTTCTTTCTTTCTTTCTTTCTTTCTTTCTTTCTTTCTTTCTTTCTTTCTTTCTTTCTTTCTTTCTTTCTTTCTTTCTTTCTTTCTTTCTTTCTTTCTTTCTTTCTTTCTTTCTTTCTTTCTTTCTTTCTTTCTTTCTTTCTTTCTTTCTGTCTGTCTTTCTTTCTTTCTTTCTTTCTTTCTTTCTCTCTTTCTGCCTTTCTTTACTTTTCCTTCCTTCCTTTACTTTTCCTTCCTTCCTTTACTTTTCCTTCCTTCCTTCCTTCCTTCCTTCCTTTCTTCCTTCCTTCCTTCCTTCCTTCCTTGCTTCCTTTCTTTCTTTCTTTCTTTCATTCTTTCATTCTTTCTTTCTTTATTTCTTTGTATTTCTTAGTTGTTTCTTGTTTTTTGTTCTCTCTCTTTCTCTTTCTCTCTCTCTCTCTCTCTACTTGCTTGTTTTTCTCCTTTTCTCGCTCTCTCTCTCTCTCTCTCTTTCTCTCTCGCTCTCTCTCGCTTGCTCTCTTGGTGCCCGCAACACGGCCGGCCAGAAAATTGCCCGCGCAACCGGACTGCGGGCTGAGATTGCTGCTGCTGCCATAGACATCAAAAGGGCAGCGCCTCAGAGGTCAGGTTTTTGGCTGAAATCAGCGTTCAGGCACAATGACCATATGAATCCGGGGTGTGTCCAAAAACTGGCAAAGGACCCCCCTAAAAACAGCGAGAAAGGAGAAAAAAAAAACAAGGGGTGTCCCTGTTGCAGAAAACACCCAACCGGGATGCGTCGAAACTGTTCCAAGATCCACTCCGCAGTAGCGCGACAAGACCCGGCCATTGAAAGGATGGGTGTCCGCCTCCTGCGTCCCAACTTCCGAGCCATTCAGGGGTTAATATGTCGTCAAAGGGAAGAAATATGGCTCCTATTGGGGTTCCTTCTCGACCAACCGGGAAAAAGTATTTTTTTTTAAAAAAGAAGCCACCCAACTAGAGCTTTGTGCTCCGGGTCATTGTTCCAACTTGCATTGATCCAGCACGTGTCTTTCCACTGAACTCAGCGGTTTGCATGCACTAGAATTGTTACCTTCAAGTTCTGTCCCACCAAACAACATGCTTTGATGCACCGTCCACCCAATTTTGGACTACTTTCCTGTTGAAAAGCAGGTCTGTGGAGTTCCATCCATGTGTTGGTGCAAGGGTATGGATGCGTCTTAAAATGAGGGAACCCTCCAACAGGATTAGCATCCTTCTTCTTTTACTCTCCAAAAAAGAGAAAACCTGAGCCACTTTTGAGCCACTCTCTGCTAAAAAGGGATTCCCAATTTTAAGGAGGCCGGCTGCCCCCCTTTTCACTCCTGCGCTGCGCTCCGCAGCTGCTGCAGCGGGACCTTCATGGCCAGCGGCGGCGGCGCCTACCGCTCTGTCGGTCCCAAAAGCCACAAGGATCGGCTCGAGCGGGAGAGCCACAAGCGATCCCGCAAGCCACTCCCAGACAGATTGGAAGAGGAAAGCCATCCTCTAGGCCACGAAATGTCCACTTCTGTTGGTGGAAAAAGGATAAACTCTTGCTAGGGTATCCATGATAGATAGCCCTGAGGGTGGGAAATCAAAGGACACATCGCTGTTTGGGGTTCCATCTTTAAATTGCCTTGCGTCATTGCCCAAGGAAAAATTGAAGGAACCATCTAAGATCCAAGCGTTCTCATGCATCTGTGTGGAGGCTTTCTTCGAAGGAGTATTAAAACTTTACTAGATAACCGATAACCCTTTGGTGGACATGAGATAGGTAGGGATTCATGTCCACCAACCACTTCTGAGGTGGATCCCTATTCTAACATATGGCCATATTGGGTCTGACTTTTGTCTGTGGCTTGGCTCCTTCTCCCAGGGGTGCATAGGATCCGGCTGCAGCTTCGCCACCAAATCTGCCGACCTGGAAAAACGAAAGATGCTCCCATGCCAAGAAAGCAGGCAGAGCTCCCGGCCGGAGTCCAAACATGCAGCGCACGTCATGTTCGGAAAGCGGCGGTCGTGCCCGCACCCTCGCGGAACGGACAGTGTGGCGTGCTGGAACGTCGACAACTTTGGAATCATCCCCCCGCCTCACCCAGTCCTCCCATGTCCAGCTCAAAGAACCAAAGAGAGCGGAAGCTATGCTGAACCTGTCAGACACAAACGTTGACTTGCGCAGCATCATGAGTTGAGGCCCTGTCAAAAGCGGCCAAGCCAAGCGCGGATGGGACATGCCAACTGTGCATTGAGCCACTTGCTTGGAGTTCTTGGTTTGTCGGCTACTCTTGCTGTAATGCGGATACGCACTCAATGAAATGTGAATTAATATGGTTTAGAAAGACCATTGAAACGCCAAAAGTGCAAACTAATGATATCCTGGAAGCCAAATTGCTGCGCTGTGAATTGGCTGTGTGCGCAAGTATGTTTCACCTACATCCCAGATTGGCATGGCCAACGCTCAACTCCAGCAGCTGCCAGCTGCATGGTCACTCTGCAATCTTGGCAGGCACCATTGCGGCCTCGCACAACCACATTGCAAACTGAGCGCACGACAAAACAGACGTGCAAGGCACGCCCCATGCAAAATTGAGCTCCTTGCGTCCATGTCCTCCTGGCACAAACAAAAGGATCATGAGTCTCAGGTGAGTCCAAATGCGCGCGCCTCCATTGCGCCGTCGGGACGGGAACTCTATAATTATGGCAGTATGTTACTCTCGACAAAAGAGATCGTCAATGAGCGGAGTAACATTGGGAAAAACGAATGCGGCTGTCCTGCACTCTGCGGAATGCGTTGGCTTGCACGACCGAGTCCCTGCAAACCAGCTTGCACCTTGTTAAGACGTTCTTGCACGCATACTCCGAATCCAAACTGAAGGCACGAGCGAGGGCCACGAAGCAGGGCGTACAACACACAGGCAAAGCAATGTGGCTTGGCAAAAATACGAATGCCGGATTCACAAAGAACGTTAAAGGTCTACGAGGCAAGAACTGATGGCGTGTTGCCTTCAAGCATGTTTCATGCAAAAGAGCAACCATTTGATGCAAACAAGGCCACCACAAACTATGGAGAAAGCATAATGTTCAGACCGCCCCAATTTTGAATGCGGACTGTATGAGAGAATGCCAGGTGACAGCACATTGACAACGTTCGACACGCAAAGTCCGCCATTTGCATCCTGCACTGCGTATCTGTCCAAGCTGGAACATAACAAAATGCATCCAGGACAAGGAGTTTGAAAAAGATGTCGGCGCTATAAAACACACCGGACAAAGTGTGTAATGCTTGTAAGGTTGGACAAGCAGTCCGGCGCAGAAAAAATATGGCGTCTGTGAAACACAATTCAGGCAGGTTTGAAGCCATCCCGGCCATCCGAGAATGAACACCGACACATGATGTGGCAGGTGATTGGAATTGTATCCAGAAAACATGGCATAAATGAAACGTGTGCTGGCAAAATCGTCATGTCTTCAACCTGTCTATCGAAGACAAAGTCTGCCTTGTTTGAGCAGGGTCAACGATCTTCCCCATGCCTCTAAAAAATCAGGCTGGCACATGGTGCTACGATCTGTTTGAATGCAAGCACATAGAAAGTCAAAATGAACATCAGAAGCTGAAATGGATACCTAAACAGCACAAATAATTTCCGACGGAAAGGAAGCCCATCGTATGCCTGGGCACCGCCACACACGCTGCCTTGCAACCATCCAAATCAAGATGCAGCTTCAAGGAGTTGCTATGCATTGCGTTATGGTCCGGTGAAAACATAACAATCGAACCAAGTCCAATCTAAATTGCTCTTGTGACTTCTTTTGGTCAGAACCACGTGCAAAAGCGCTCGGCTGAGTTTTTCAAGTCGCAATGGTCTGCCACGTCGTTCACCATGAATTGCAGGCAAATGGTCCCAAAAATCATAAGATGCAGTTGCAGGTCTTGTCAACCTGTCAACCTCATCTTGGCCTATGAATGGTCTCGGCCCAAAAGGCTATGCAATGAGTGCACTACCTGGAGGAAAGCTGCAAGGCAACTGCCATATGCAATTGTTCCATCCGTCTCAGAAGGCAATCATTGCCTTCATCAGAAAAGCCAAAAGCACGAAGAAGCCACCAACGCCCACGACGTACTGCATCGGCCCAGGCAGAAATGGCAGCCAGGCCCTTCTCACGGCTTCGAGCCGCACATGTTCGGGATGTTCTCGTGACAAAACATCTCCTCCTTGTCCTGAACGCGGCCACACCCGCGACTCACCGGGTTTATTGTTTTACCATGATCAAAGTCATCCCCTAAGTGGTGGGTTAAAGGGAAACAGCCCCATTTTCTGACTTTGATCACCCCCAGAACCAGTCAAAAGAATGACCCCTGACTCATGGGCGGACTTGCTCCGAATGCCAAGGGGCGCAGTGGCCGAAGGTCTTGCAGATCAGCTCAAAGTCTGCCGCATAAACCTGCACGGAACCCCAATAATGACCCCAGGCTCTGGCTCCCACTCAAAGAACCTCGAGGGATGACTTGTTTGCCTTTGGTCAAGAATATGCCAGAAGGGTTGCAGTCGCCTTGCTGTTATCTCACGGCTACGAATACTCCAATCTTCGCAGGATGCACTTGGCGGACAAAAGCGAACTAGCAAATGCAGCGTGCAATTACCTCTCAGTTTCCAATGACTGACGAGCTGCCTGTGCTCAAGAAATATTTGCTTTGCCACCTCAAAATTTGAGGTGGCAAGAGTAGCACTTTGCCGCGAAAGGACCTTTCAAGCCAAAAGCTGGAGCTGATCATTTTATTGCTCCCCAATCCCCAAGCCTGTCTGATGAGCTGCTTTGTCTCCTCATTCAGCGAGTACGCAGAGATGTCGTTGCACCAAACGTTGTGCAACGGCATGGTCATGCCTCCCAGCCATCAAGCCCGAAAGCTTCGCATAATTCACAACTTTCAACTAACATACTCCGACACGTCATCGTCTTTCCTCTTGGTGGCGAAGTAAACAGCCAACACAATTGCCTGCGCGGGGTTCGTATCGGGCCAAGCGGCGTGGCTTGGCTTTGTGGGACTCCATGTACCGATCGAAACTATCCTAGGTGCACCGATGCTCACGGAGCCAACCCCACACTCCATCAAAAGTCACTCGAAGCCATTGGGTGCAGATTGTGCTTTGACAATCAACCCATGGTCCCTTCAAAGGGAAACCAAATGCTTTCGAGACATGGCTCAACCAGGTTAAGCGGCCCAACCCTGCTAGCCGTGTTCGCAAGCCCATCTGCGCCAAGCCGCAGGGATGAAGCGCTCATCAATCCACTCAACCGGCCCATAGGGAGTCGACGCAAACTCTGACGACGGCAGGAGATGGCAGTTACCCCTGACAGGGTTCCGGTAGCCAAAAACATGGTTCTAGTTTCAAGAGATCGCTTCAGGTCCCACAAATGGAATCAACTCAACTGGAACCGGCAAAGCCAAGTTGCCCGACCCTGCCTGAAGCGGTCCCCGGCCAAATACTTCCGCAGCCTTGTTTGGGTACACGGATTCGGCCACGGCTCCCACGACTGACCCAAGCTGGGCCAAGAGGCTCTACCTGCAGGTAGCCGTTAACGTCACATTCTCGGTAGAAGCGCTGATACTCTTCCTGGATCCGCGTGAATTCAATTGATTTCAGTGATGTCTTGCCAAGGCACCCCTTCTCGCTCCAAATTTCCTGCCCACAAGATCCCCCCACCAAACCCTAACCCCCCCTAACAGCGCGCATCACCCCGCCTTCTCGTGCAGAGATGTCAGACCGAGTTAGCAACAAATATGCGGAGTCTGTGTTTCCAACCTGCCTCGGGCCACAACTGCCATTCTGAGACCGTGTAGATGCTCGCTGGCAGCTTCGGCTTGAAACAGTCGCAAGCTCGTCACCGTGGCGACTTGCGACACATGGCAACCGTTGACTCTCACTGCCCATTCCTGGCAACCATTGCTGTCTCCGGCTGCCGGGGTGCATGCGGAACTCGTTCGCCAAGCGATCATACGGATCCTGGGCCGCCGAAAGGAAGCGGCCGAGCTCGGCTCGCAGCTTCTGCCAGGCGGCTCTCAGCATGGAGAAAAGCGTCTGATTCCGCAGAAGCTCGGCGGTCTCACTGGGCCAGTACTTGGGGGGCGTGTAAAACCTGAGCGACTTGTGGCGCCCTTCGACCAAACCTCCAGCCCTTCGTCAATTCGAGGCGTCGACAGGTTGCAGCCTGTGATCTTAGAGATGCCCTGAAGCCCGGGGTGGAGCTCCCCCCACCTCGCGGCATCATGCCCCTCCAGATTCAGGAGGGCAGCCTAGGTGAGAGCCAGGCTGTCAACCAGCCAAGCCGGGGGTCTGGGGCCCAGACCAAAAGCCCGCCTCGTTTCCGCGAACATGGGAATGCGCCGCAAAAAGACGAAGCGGATGCGCAGAAATAGTGCGATGCTGATGTGGGTTTGGACCCGTTTCGGTGCCGCCCAAGCTGTAGAGGGAGTACCAAAAAGAAACTGCGAAGTGAGCCACATCCCGTTCCCGCTTGCATTCAGGCCGCCAGCACCAGCCTCTTCGACTGTGTGTCCAAATGTGCATGGGATGTGGATAAACCTCGGGTCGATCTCACGCCCAGGAGGCGATGTGCAAGACTCAAGACAAGGCGCTGCAAGTTTGCGCCGCCCACAGAGTCCTTTGGGCCATACGCAGAAAACCACTTCATCTGGACATGGAAGACCCATGTCCGCACGGCTCACCACATGCGCGGCCTCGGCCGCTGTTTCGTTGACGGCCTAGGCGAATCTTGAGCAAACTGAAAACCGCACAAACCGGAGGCGACTATGGATCTGAGCTCGCCGGCTTCCCGCTCCTGCATGCGCAACTCTCTGGATGTCCTTGCACTGCACGGGTCACTTCGTGAGCCGTCGAATGGAACTGCTAATCACAACACTCAATTCCAGCAATTCTAAGCCGCGATTCACTTGAAGAAGCTGATGTCCCTGCCGCTCCTGTCCACGAGCGATCCTTTGGAACCCGCGTTGGTGCCAAAACAGCTACCATTTGCAAAATCTTAATTCCTGGAAAAGAATGTGAACCCTCATCAACCCTGGCCATTGTTTCATCCATCCAGGTGACCGCAACAGCCTCAGGAATTTGCTAATGCGCTTTGCTGTCGTTCTTGGGGTTCACCATTCAAACATCGGCGCTCACATCAACCCGCGACCTCTGCAGCGGCACTAGCAGCTACAGCATCGCAAAGTCGGCTGCTGGGAGTCCCCTGCGTGTCGATCGATGCGGGGCCAAGCATGTCGATTGAGCGGCCTCTGAAAACACCGGCACCACACATATGAGAGTGGCCAGAGCAGCCGTGAATCGAACCTTGGGCCGTCTAGTTCCCTTTGACCAAATCGGCACTTGGGGCCACGCCGACATCGCCCAGGAGTGGGGTTTCCCTGAGCCGAAGCAGCCTGCAGACGCACAAAGGATCTCATGATGACAGCATCCATGTCCCCCCATTTGCAAAAGCAGCACCGGTTGCAGTTCATTGGCAGGCAAAGTCAAGAAAGGAAAAAGGTTTGGCCATGGCCAAAGCCAAGCTCAATATATCTGCAATTGAACATTCATCACTCCCAATACTCTGTTTGTCACCATTGGCTCACGAAAGCATCACCCATGACTTCTCTGGTTATCTCTGAACAAGTTCCATTCTTCGAAATTGTTTTCACTACCTAAGAGTTGATTCAAAGCAAAAGGGCAGAAAAGATCAATCCCATTGCAGCTGTTCCATTAAGACGGCCCAGCAAAAGTACGTGGATCTGTAGGGCTGAGAAAAAAGGCGCGGCCCAAAAGTGATTGCGTAGCTTGCAATAGGCGAGTTGTTTGCATCAGTTTTGGTGCCAAGGTTTTGGGTGCTCCTGTTACAACGCCCAGTTGCTGTTTGCTTTTTGGTTTGCGCAGCAGTGGCATTTTGGTATATAATTGGTACCTGAGAAAGGTTTGCTATGAATCCAAGGTGTTTTTGTTCCTGCTGGAACACTGGAAACAAGAACCAAAAATTGCAATACTGGCCGGACAGCTACCCTACATACGAGGAAAGCATGGCAGCATGGCATAGAGAATGCTGTTCGGAGAAGCCAACAATCAACAAGCCAAACCACCACGCAACCAATCAGCCAGCAAACGAGCAACAAGTCACCCAAGCAACCAAGAACGCATTAAGCCAATCAAAACAATACTCCTGTTCGCCTGCCGTGGTGTACATGTCCAAGGCCGACAACGTCTACGACCCCCTGCGCGGCAGCTTCGTGGGGGGCACCCGGAGAACGGCCAAGATGTACTTCACCGTGCCCAGTCAGTCAGTCGGTCGGTCGGTCGGTCAGTCAGTCAGTCAGTCAGTCAGTCACTCAGTCATTCAGTCAGTCACTCGTTCCCTAACTCACTCACTCACTCACTCACTCACTCACTCACTCACTCACTCACTCACTCACTCACTCTCACTCACTCACTCACTCACTCACTCACTCACTCGCTCGCTCACTCACTCACTCACTCACTCACTCACTCACTCACTCACTCACTCACTCACTCACTGTCACTCACTCACTCACTCACTCACTCACTCACTCACTCACTCACTCACTCACTCACTCACTCACTCACTCACTCACTCACTCACTCACTCACTCACTCACTCACTCACTCACTCACTCACTCACTCACTCACTCACGCAGTCACGCACTCAAGCACTCACGCACTCACGCACTCACGCACTCACGCACTCACGCGCTCACGCGCTCACGCACTCACGCACTCACGCACTCACGCACTCACGCAGCACTCACGCAGCACTCACGCAGCACTCACGCACTCACGCACTCCCACACTCCCTCACTTGCTTCACTCACTCCCTCACTCCCTCACTCCCTCACTCCCTCACTCTCACTCCCTCACTCCCTGACTCCCTCACTCCCTCACTCCCTCACTCCCTCACTCACTCCCACTCACTCACTCACACTCCCTCCCACTCACTCACTCACTCACTCGCTCCCTCGCTCCCTTGCTCCCTCGCTCCCTTGCCCCCTCCCTCACTCGCTCCCTCGCTCCCTTTCGGACAACCAAAAACGCGTTCTCCGCGCTGGCAACACCGCAAAGCTGGTTCAGCGCCGCCACAATCTTCTTCCCCTTGCTGCAGAATTCCCTCCAACCAAGCATGCATTCGTCAGCAGAAAGTTGTCCGAAAATCTTACTGATAAACTCCAACGCAACCCTCATGGATTGCCCTTCTCCTTTCATCATTCCGCGGCACTTGGCAGAGTAGTACGCTGAGTAGGCGTAGATGACGGGGACGCCGATGTCCTCGATCCACTTTATGCATGTACCCAGGTCGCTGCCCATTTCCATTCTCTTGGGAATTCTTTTGCCCTCCTCGATGGCGTTCTTCACGAGGTTCCCCAAGAATATTGCCGCTTGCCTGGATTTCCCAACAGGCACGCAGAAGAATTCATTCGTATTGACGACGGTCGCATTGGCAGTCATCTTGATGATATTCTCCAGAACCGGGAAAACCCAAAATAGGCAGCTGCAAATAAAGCCACAGAATAGTCCCAATAAGCGCCCAGCTTCTAATTGAGATGCGGGATGGCCCAACTCCTCTTCGAAACTTGAGGTTCGGGACTAGCCCAGTCCCCCGTTGGAACCTGAGGTTCGGGACTAGCCCAGCTCCTCGTCAGCAGCTTGATGCTTCCGCGAATTCCCTTGCGTAATGCAAGCAAGAGCGAGTTTCAATGGTGCCGGCTGAAGGCACTTTGCTCGAGCACGAAAACGACGGAGGATCACACCTACAATTAACGACGTGTACAACTGGGTTTCCTTGGTTTCCCGACCGGCACAAGGTCCATGCTCATGGTTTCCATTACACTTCTTAGACAACGAACTGCCAAGGTCAAAGTTCCACAAAACAACTCTCCATGGTTTCTTGATTGGCATGGGTTTCTTCGCATACCTTTGCCTCAAGCCATAGCGACACCCATCAAACTCATGACTAATGCCATCATCATCATGAACAACCTCATGCAGTCTCTCATCCTTCCAATAATCGCAACTTCCAGGCAACTCAAACAAAATCGCAGCGCGTTTCGTCATGGCATGCCGTTTGATTTCAACGAACCGTTCAAACAATTTCCAAAATTCCTTCTGTTTGGCCTCGATTTTCTCTGCGGTGTCAACTCCGCGAGTCTTGTTGAGGCGTGCCCATGATGATCCCCCCGTGCAAGGCCCGGCGAAGAACAACAAATCGGAAGGTTTAGTAAGCACATGTCTAGCGATTCTCCCCCCGTACTCAGTAAGTCATCGACCAAAGTGATGGTCACGACCTGCGGCCCGTTATGTCGGGCAAGGGCAGTGAACCAGTTACGCGGTTCGGAACATGCCATCAGCACAATAGGCCGAGCCAAGTCAACACTGTACAATGCGACGACTGTGCGAGTTCTCATACCAGGAAGCGAGACATGCACCGGAGCGCGAAGCACACCACCGTCATGGTTAACCATCGCGAGCTCAATACCCGGCGCTAACTGTGGTTTGTGCTTCACCGCAATGCGATATGGAACAAAACAACGACCAGGAACAAGTTGCTCATGACTGGTATGCAGACAACGCATAAGCAGCTTCAACCGGAGCAAAGTTTCCAAGGCAAGGTCATTGACACATTTTAATTCAATGCGCTCGTTCGACAGCTCTTCAACGAACGCGGCCAGCACGGACTGCATGTCAACATCCCCGGACCCGACATGAATTGGTCGTTGTCGTGGAGATTGCTCCCGCGCCGGTACAGCAACCGGTACGATGAAACTGCGCGTTCAACCCATCCATCAATCCGCTCACACTGTAACCCAGGGTCAACCCTGTCCTCAACCTTGAGCCATGACCCGTTCCTCAGAAACCAAGTGGAACGAAGCCACTTGCTCCCGAATGGTGTCACAACCGCGAGTGGAGGTTTCACACGCATCAATCTGGGTCCTTTAGCAACGACAACCGGATCATGTCCTTCATGCTCATGCAATCCTTCTTTGGATGTGAATCCGGACCACCACAGGTCCGGGGGCATGATCGGAATGTGTGTGTGTACGGAAACGTGGGAACTCCGTCAACCGTTCCCGAAGCAGTCTGCATGGTCCCTTTTATGGGATCACACGTAGGTGTGAGCGCCTTGAGGGTATCCGGGTTAGACAGCAAGCTCGGGTCGAGTAGACCAATCTGCAAACATGCATGTTTCCATTTGCGTCCATCATTGAACGCCTTGGTGTAGATGTCAGCCGCCATTCTGTCGGTGACCTCATACGCCAAATACATGTAATCACGTGTGAACATCTCATGCATCCACGAAATGCAAACACCATGGCTTCTCTCAAGGTGGCGCATCGTGGGGTTTCTCCCCGATCGCACGACACAATCATAGCCTTATTATCGTCATAGAACACAAAGTTTGGTGACTTCTTGAGAATCCGCTGCAACAACTTCAGAGCAGGCATACCCATGGCTCTCATGGCAACATCGGCCGCAACTATTTCGGCCTCAGGAGTTGAGTGACTCACACAACCCTGTCTTTTCGAGCTGCCAGACAACGGAAACCGAGTATTAGTCAGCGTCCGCATACAAGGCCAAGCGCACATCATCCATGGAGTCTCCGACCCAACCGACCATGCGCCAATGTTCCGTATGATGCACGTGCACATCAAATGATGCAAACCCCGATCATCGGAGTCAGTCCACCTGTGCACATTCCGTGCCAGGCGATTCACTTGCCGCAACAAATCAAAGCGGCAATCCGCGCACCGTACAGCAACTCGGCATGCGGAGCAAGGTGTCCACGCACGGGCTCCTTCATGGCCAACTCAGGAGTCCCTCCTCGCTGGTCCGGCGCTGTAGCAGAACCGTCGGTGGGCACAAGATTGTTACACCAATTGCACACGACTGACGGCCCCTCTTTGGCAGGCTTCCGTGAGACCAGGATTGCCCCCATCATGCGCAGGCAACAGGGTTGCCCCCGTCAATCCTGCGCTGGGCACAGGCTGTCCCGACGCAGCACCAGCAGCTCAGGCTTGGAACTGTTCTTGCCCGAGCTCGCTCGCGATGGAGTCGGCCCTGCTGTATAGCTCTCGGGCCTCAGGCACGTCACGGTGCTGCACTCGCCGTTATAGAGGTTACACGGTGTAATAGCTGTTACAGGAAGGTTCAGATCCTAAGGTCTTGATGTTATGCTTTTATTAGTGTTGGAAGGACAGAGATTCTTTGGAAGTAAATGGTTTTCTTCATGTCTATTTCCTATGTCTCAGAGAATCCTATCTTTCATGGCATTCCAGATTCTTTGTTGGTTGCCTCGCTGTCAAGTCTCTGAAATAACAGCGGCTACGCGTGAAATCTCTTGATTAGGCTTATGTCCTGGCTTTTCTATTTCCCTGTAATAACAGCCAGGAAAAGAGAATCTGGAAATTGGATGACAAGGAATAAATAATCTGGAGAATTCTTCTCTTTGCGGTCTTCACGTTTAGAATTCTTGCCTTTGCGGTCATAATCACCTCTCTATATCTTTCTCATGTCCTCCCATTCCTTTCTCTACGGTTCCGGAAAGCTGGAGTGCTACCTCGGCCGGCGGCGCCCAGAGTGCGTGGACCTTCGAGCCCGTTGCGAACCTGCACCGCTGCTACTTGAGGCAAGACCCGGTCTTCCTGCGCTCCCTGCTGCGCCCTGCTGCGCAACAGCTTCTCGGGAAAGTGGCATTACAAGCGCTAGGAGCGTTCACTACCATGTTGTGTACATAGTTATGTGTGCACTCCAGGAGCTTGGTGTTGCACATCGCGTCGTCCCCATGCTTGCAAATGCGGGTAGCATAGGCCCCCTTTTTCGGCAGTACTCAGGATACTTCCGGCACCTCTTGCACTCACCGTATCAAGACTGCTTCGTGGTCCGCTGTTTCTAGGACCGGTATTTCTTCGTCAGTAATGCTTCCTATATCCTGCCTTCCAGGCAGACCCGTCGCAGCATGGATGAATGCTACCCAAGCCCAGTTCCCTTGCGTGGGCATGCGCAAGCTCTTGGAGTTGCGGCAGTACGTGAGCGAGGCATGTTCTGCGCCTTCTACTTGCAGTCTACGTTCGCCTACGCCGCTCTGCACCGACACTGCACGTGCGCTCTTGGATCGATTGCGCACGCTGCCTGAAGTTTTGCGCTGCTTGCGTATTGCACCTTTGGAAGTGCCTGAACATTGCCCTCAAAGCCGTTGTTGGTCTTGCTAGTCGTTTTTGCTTGCCCCAGGTCGCTTCTCCTGGGAGGCAGCCCTTGCACGGTTGCCACCAGCTTTAGCAGCTAGGGTGTTTATTGCGCGGCGTTCCTGGCCTGAGACATGTGTGGAATTCCTGCCCCGCTGGCGGCTCTGCTTCCGGTGCTATGAAACTGAAGGGCCGCGAGTACAACCAGAACAAGGCCGTGGAGGGCTTCGACGAGGTGAACAACTCTCGGACGCCCCGCGCGGTGCACCAGAGCGGCTACGTCGGACGTGCTGCTGCGCCCCACCATGGTGAGCATCCTGCGCTGCGGCAAGATGCTGCCGCCGCAGCTGAACCTGGTGATAGAAATCGAGTTCGCAGACGCGACGACTGCGCTGTGGTCCGAGAACCGCACCCGGCGAGAGCCACGCTGAGCACCGACTTTGAGATCCAGAACATCCGAGTTCTGGCCTCCCAGGTGGATGAACACGTCCGTCATCCGCCTTGAAAGTGAACCGAGCCAGGTCGCCCGAACGGGTGCTGACACCGCTCAGGGGCATCTTGGGCACGCGCTTGGTCGGGAAGCCCGCGATGAGGCTGTGGCGCAGGTAGCGCGCGGTCGATGTCGATGTTGCGCACCGTGTTGTCGTAGGCCCCCGCAAGGACTGAGAGGAGGTGGAAGTGCCCGATTGTGCGGGTACTGCAGGCTGCCCAGCTGCATCTGCGACTCCAGGAGACTGTCTTCCTGCCTGGCCGCGCCGATGAAACCACGTCCTGCCCCGGGTTGGCCAGCAAGTGGATCTTAGAGCCCGCGTCGTTGTCCCAGAAGGTCACGAACGCTCCCATCAGTTTCGTGACGGCGCGCGCAACGGTGACGTTGTGCTCCGCCACGCCCGGAGGCACCGTGGACTGCTGTGTGTGCGCCGTAGGGTGGCTGAACACGAGCGACCTTCCTGCGAGGAGCACGCGGTTGAAGGACTCAACCAGCGCAGAGTCCAGCTCTCTGGCACTGGAGTCTCTGTGCTGGACTAGCAAGGATCCATAGCTCAATCGGAAGAGGCGCTGCAGCTCTGAAGCTTGGAGACCGCGGGCTCGATTCCACTCGGGCTCGGATCATTTTTTCAGGCGAGTGCCTTTGAGAATTCTTTTTCTCCCTTGACCCGAGACGGATCTTTCCCTCCGAGACGGATCTTTCGGCCTCCAGACCAGTGAGCGCCTCTCCTGGGAATAAGAAATTCCATGGTCCGAGACGGATCATCCGAGACGGATCTTTCCGCCTCCAGACCAGTGACCGCCTCTCCTTGGGAATAGGAAATTCCCGAGACGGATCTTTCCGCCTCCACACCAGCGAGCGCCTCTTCTGGGAATAAGAAATTCCCAAGACGGATCTTTCCGCCTCCAGACCAGTGAGCGCCTCTCCTGGGAATAAGAAATTCCCGAGACGGATCTTTCCGCCTCACAGACCAGTGAGCGCCTCTCCTGAGAATAAGAAATTCCCCAGACGGATCTTTCCGCCTCCAGACCAGTGAGCGCCTCTCCTGCAAATAAGAAATTCCCGAGACGGATCTTTCCGCCTCCAGACCAGAGACCGCCTCTCCAAGGAAAAAGAAATTCCATGGTCCGAGACGGATCATCCGAGACGGATCGGAAATTCCCCGAGACGGATCTTTCCGCCTCGAGACGGAGGGATCTTTCCGTCTCCAGACCAGTGAGCGCTCTCCTGGGAATAAGAATTCGCAAGACGGATCTTTCCGCCTCCAAGTGACCGCCTCTCCTGGAAATAAGAAATTCCCAGAGACGGATCGTTCCACCTCCAGACCAGTGACCGTTTGCTGGGAATAAGAAATTCCCCGCCTCCACACCAGTGAGCGCCTCTCCTGGGAATAAAAAATTCCATGCTCTGAGACGGATCATCTCCGAGACGGATCTTTCACCTCCAGCCCAGTGAGCGCCTCTCCTTGCCCAACAAGCGCCTCTGCGTAACCTTTTTGCTTGCAAATAATTGCTACGTTTTTCCGGAAATGCCCGTTGTACGCGCACGCTCAGGTGGCCTAGCTTGTTTGCATGGTTTTGACATTATTTTGCTTGATTTTCGCATGACATGGTTTTGCACGGATTTTGACATGATTTTGATTGATTTTCGTATGACATGATCTTGCATGGATTTTGACATGATTTTCACATGACATGGTTTTACATGCTCGGAATCGGCATGCGCTTCACCCCCCCCCCGGAGTTTTTTTCCTGTCAGGCTGTCGTATGTGTCAGGTCCTGGAGAACTTCGTGGGGCGGGAGGCGGGGCAGTGCCAAGCGGGCACTTGTAACTAGACGTGCCAAGCAGGCACAGTGCCGAGCGGGCACTTATAGGTAGACGTGCCGAGCGGACACAGTGCCGAGCGGGCACTAGTGCGTAGACGTGCCAAGCGGGCACTAGTGGTAGACGTGCCGAGCGAGCACTTGTAGGTAGACGTGCCGAGCGGGCACTGGGACGCGCCGATGCCGAGCGGGCACCGTAGAGTGCCGAGCAGGCACTTAGGCAACGTGCAGCGGGCCCGGGCAGCGGCACTTTCCAGTGCGCTCGGCTATCTCTCGATAGCACTGGCGGCACGGTGGCGCGCTACAAGGCGTTCTTGGTGAAGTGGACCATGCTCGCCGCTGTTGGTGGCCGTGGCTTTCAGAGTCAGCCTCTGTTTGCAGCGCCTGGAAGTTGGATCAAGCTGTAGTCGCCGCTGTGCAGGAGAAGCGGACGACGCCCGTGCCGCTCGGAGGACGTGGTAGTTCTCCAGCCCGTCTGCCCACGGGTTTGCTGCCAGACCTTCACCCGCCCGGCGTTGCGGAGCTCGAGGGGCGGTCCGTCGGCAGGCCTGAGAAGTCCACCCCCACGTCGGCCAGAGCGGGCTGCCAGCTTGGGGGACGCGTAGTAAGGAAAGGCAGCTTATAGAGATTAATTTTTGTTTTTTGGCAAAAAAACCCCGCCAAAACTGCATAATTTTCAACCAGCTGAACTTGTCACCAGCGATGTCACCGCTTCGTCACCGCTCCGTTTTTGGTGCAAAAAGCACTCCGAAAAGTTTTTTCGTCAGACGTCAAAAGAGCCTCCAAATTCGCTCGGTTTCCGCCGAAAACCGGCTCCAAACGTTCGCCGTGCTCAGAATTCTGTTTTCTGCCCTGAAAAGCCTGCAAATTCCAGCCCGCCGAGCTCGTCACCGCTTTGTCACCGCTCGCTTCTGGGGGCGAGAAAGTGCGCAAAAGCGGCCCAGCGGCCGTTGCAGACGCCGCACGCTGCTCAGCGCCAGTGGCCGCTGCTGTGTGAAGGAGCCCCACTTTCCCGAGAAGCTGTTGCGCAGCAGGACGTATGAGCAGGCGGCCCGACGCCCGGCGCGGCCTCTTTGAGTGCCCGGCAGGAGGCGACTGAAGTAGAAGCGCCTGTCCACCTTGCGCCAGGAGCGCAGGAAGACCGGGCCTTGTCTCAAGAAACAGCGCTGCGTCAAATTTGAAGCCGGGGAGCCGCGGGATAAACTAAAAGGCCATGCGGTTGAAGTACATGGGAAGCAAATGCTGGTTAGCTCCTCACATGGACCGGCTGCTGGGCGACGTCGCTCTTCTTCGGCTCTGGAAAGCTGGAGTACTACCTCGCCGCCCGGCGGCCCTGGAGGTGCGCGGCGTCAACGCTTTCGAGCCCGTCGCAAACCTGGAATGGGGAAGATCAAGGTATTCCCCACGCCTGAATACAGCAGCAAACAGCCCGGTGCCCCAGCAAGTCCGGCAAAACCGTGATCAGCCTGTTCGAGAAAATTTGCATATTTAGCCCTGGTACAGTTTCTTCATCTCCATCTTCTTGGACGTCTTGGTGATCTTGCGCTGCCTCTGGATGATGCCCCGCAGCGCTGCCTCGCCCCAGTCCTCCCAGTACGCCTGCTCTTTCTCCGTGTTCACCTTCAGGTCCTGCTCGATGTACTTCTTGACGGGGACCCAGCCATCGTCGATGTTGACACTTGGTGACCATCCTAGACGACCTAGCGGATATGCCGCAATTGCACAAAGCCAACAGCGCCCTCATTCGAGGCAGGCACATGCAAATCAGCACCTGGATGAGCTCCCAGAAGCTGAGGCTCATCAGCGCAGCCGTGCGGGTCAATCAGCAGTTCCTCTGCTGCTGAAAGGCTACGCAACCAGCACGAGCCGGAGGCCGTCATCGAAGAGCTCAGCGCCCTGCTGTCGAAGGACAAGCTGCACAGGATCTACGAGCAGGCGACCAGGGACCCCTACAGCTTCCTCTTTGTGTACTACTTAAAACCTAAGAACAGATCGTTCAGAATGAGCCGGTTGCCGTCGAAGGCTACGCTCAGGCTGTTCGTGGTCTCGCTAGAGGTGGTATCCAAGAGGAGCGCCCAATTCAGCGTGCCGCGCGGCGTCTACCCAGAGGTAGCGGCCCCGGTCCGTGGACAAAAAACTGTCGGCCAGGCAGATCTTGTAGACGGCCAGCCGGGCGTCGCTCTGCAGGCGCAGCGACTCTCCCAGGTCGACCTTGAAGTCGCTGTCCGAGCCGGCTGCCCCCTTGCGGCTGTCCACGTAGATAGTCGCCTTTTCTTAGGAAGCCGCCCGTTTGGTGATGGGGGGCTGACGGCTGCGATGGAAGTGCAGCAGGAGATGTTCTCACACCTTGCGTTGATCAGAGTGGAGCTGGCGAACAGCTTCTGGCCCAGGAAGCTGAGCGCCGCTCCCATCGGCTTCTCTTTCCAGTGCGAAACGCTCTTCGAAGCGCAAGTCCGGCGGGCAGCAGGTCTTTGAGTTCGTGAAGATGATGGCGGGCCGCGCGCTCTGCGCCTGGGGGACGACATCCTGTCCAAGATAACCCTGAAGAGCGGCGTGGGCACCATTGTTGAGACCGGCTCCGATGACGGGCACCTCATGGCTGTTAGAAGGGCAAGTCGTCCGACTGAGGGGCTCGTCGTTGTCGTTCGTGCTGTTTTTAGATCACGTCTAATCCCCCGAAGGTCGTTTAAAAAAATAGTTCCTATTAAAAAAAAACCGATGAAGCAAGCGCAACCGGCGCCAAGGCCCGGGCAGCAAGAACAAGCCCAAACCGCCCACGCTGCCCCGCCGAAGAGCAAAAAAATGATCCCTGACCCACGGAGCCAGTAGGGTGAGATTTCCCACAAAGCCAAAGTGCAAGACAAGCGCGCTCCCCCCGCCCAAGCCCAAGGCAGCACCCATGCCCAAGGCAGCGGCCAAGGCAAGCTGCCAAGGCAGCACTCATGCCCAAGGCAGCGCCCGAAAAGAGACCCACAGCGCGCAGCTTCGACGAGAAGATCCTCTTCAAGGAACGCAATGATACGTCGGTGCGCAGACGCTGGCCTCAAGCAGTATCCTCGCGAGGCCGCGCGGGGGCCGCGGGCCATCAGAGCGGCCGCAAGGCTGGGAGCGTCCTCCTCCACCAACGCGCGGGCTTCTCTATAAGCCATGCTTGCACGCATCGGAAGGCCGCCAAGGAAGTCAGCAGCTGCGGCGGATTGAATCAGCATTATCGAGAAAGCAAGAAAAACGGAGCTCGAGATCTTTTTTTTGCTTGCCGTCCTAAGAGGGCCCAGCCACACCTCCGCCAGATCATGGACGACCCGACGACATACGCCGCCGTGAGGCGCTGGAGCGCGCGTCAAATCCTTAAGGGAAGAAAATAGAAATCTTCGCAAGCGAACGCTCTAATGAGCTTGGACTCGCGAAAAAGCCCGCCAAAGCTGGAATGGTCCCAAATGCTTGAAATGGTCTTAAAAAAACCCGCCGCAGCTGGGCGGCCTTCCGATGCGTGCAGGCATGGCTTGTGGAGAGCCCGCCGCGCGGGGGGCGGAACGCTCGCTGCCTTGAAGCAGGTGCCAGGGGCCACGCCTACTTTGCCGAGCGCACCATCCGCACCATCAAGGAGGCCATGTTGCGTCGCATAGCAGCTGGAGCGGGCCGGCGGGGGCAGTGGCACCTCATCGGCCGACATCCAGCCAAATCAACGGGAGGCCGCCGAACCTCGCCTCTGACCCAGAAATGGCAGAGAAAGTCCCCAAAAACTAGCTCCCGAACCGCGGGTGCAGTTCCGCCAGAGGAGGCTGCAGGGCCCCAGGCTCCCACCACTTTTGATGCTCTCTGTGCCTCTACGTGCCTCTACGTCTCTACAGCCAACAGCCCACTCACTGAGCTCCTCGGCGGCTTGGGCGTGCTCCTTGAACTCCCTCTTGAACTCGGAGCCGCGTCGGAGTACACGTTGGCGGCCCCAGGGCTTGGAACACCTTCTTCATGCCCGCCGCGGTGGTGGTCGCAAGACGGTCCTTCAGCGGCACGGCATGAAGGGGTAGGGCTTGCCCCCGAAGGCCCTCATGTCGGCCAGGTCCACCTGCAGCTGGTTCATAGGCTCCAGAGGCAAAAGCTGCTGTAGCGGCCGGTCCTGGTTCACCCAGAAATGGACTCTATTCGCCTCAGAGTCTCCTAGCACTCGTCCGTCCAGCATTTGACCTCGTCCTGCGAAGATTCGAATCTAAAACGCGCGTGCAGGCGTGTGGCTGCAAAATAATGACCCTAGATATGCTTGCAATTTGGCTCCAGGTTGCATTTCAAAGCGAGCCACCTTTGCAGGGCTAAGAAAAAAAAAACAGAAATCAAGGGGTTTCAAAAAAAGGGGTTCCCGAAAAAAAGGAAAAAGGGGTTTCCTTTGGCAAAGCTTGACATCGCTTGAAATGCAACGGAGCCAAATTGCGGCCATCTAGGGGTCATTATTTTGCAGCCACACGCCTGCACAAGTAGTAAGGAACATCAGCTTATACTACCCTATTAATTTTCGGATTTGGGTCCCCAAACTCTGCAAAACAGCCAAATTCTCCAACCAGCTGAACGTTTTTCCGATGTCACCGGTCTTTGTCACCACTCCGTTCTTGGTGCAAAAAGCGCTGAAAACGGCGAACTTTTTCGTGTCAGACGTCGAAAGTGGTGCCCGAGCCTCCAAGTTCGCTCGTTTTCCGCCGAAAACCGGCTCCAGGCGTTCGCGTGCTCCGAATTCCGTTTTCTGCCACGAAAAGCCTGCGAAATTCCAGCCCGCTGAACTCGTCGCCGCTTGTCACCGCTTCGTCACCGCTCGCTTTTTGGGTGCAAAAATGCGCAAAACCGGGCCCAGTTCCCGAGCTCCTTCTCCGCAGGGTTTTTCGCGGCCCGACAGCCCGCCGAGGTCCAGGCTCGGAGTCCGACAGCCCGCCGAGGTGGTCCGTCAGCCCGCCGAGCTTGTCACCACTGAAGTCACCGCTCCATCCGGCTCCGTTTTTTGGTGCAAAAAGCGCTCCGTCCGAAGAGTCCGGCAAGTGGAATGCTCAAGCCTGGTGGAAAGCGGGTTTAGACGACCACTTTGCTCAGTTTTCCGCTTTCGGGCCGGAAAAGCGGCGAATTCCAGCCCGCCCAGCATGTGACCGCTTGTCACCGCTTCGTCACCGCTCTCTTTGGGGCCGAAAAGTGCGCAAAAGCAGCGGCCAGTCTGCAGCGGAACTTTACGTGGAACTCCACGCGGGCATGTAAAAAAATTTGGTACATGCCTGTCGCCAGTTCCGCGGCTTCGGTCTCCACCGAAGTCGCTCCATACCAGTCGGATTGGGGCCTGGTGCGGGCCTGGCGCGGGCCTGGTGTGGGCCTGTGCGGGCCTGCCTGGCGCGGGCCTGGCGCGGGCCTGGCAATCTGTTGGGCACAGGATTGCAGCTTCAAGGCGCAGGATTGCTCCACCCATTCCTGCGCTCACAGTGCCCCGGTGCACTACCAGCAGCTCGGGCTTGGAGCCGTTCTTGCCCGAGCACAGCCTTGTGATGGAAGGGCAGCTTGCGAAGAGCGCGTCTCGGAGCTCCGAGTGGAAGGCCAGGTCATGCCCCCACCTCCTCGTGCCACTAGTTCATGCTGCGGCCTGAGAAGATGTAGGGTGGATTGGCATATATGGCTTGTCGGGGTGCCTGGCAGGGCAGAGCGCGTAGATGGCCAGTGCGTCCTGGCATCGCACGGTCACATTGCGCGGTGGCCGCTGCACACGCCGCACGCTGCTCAGCCCCAGCGGCCGCTGCTGTGTGAAGGAGCCCCACTTTCTCGAGAAGCTCTTGCGCACCAATACGTATGAGCAGGCGGCCCGGCGCCCGGCGCGGCCTCTCTGAGTGCCCGGCAGGAGGTGACTGAAGTAGAAGCGCCTGTCTATCTTGCGCCCCGCCAGGCGCAGCAAGGAGCGCAGGAAGACCGGGTCTTGCTTCAAGAAACAGCGGTGCAGGTTTGCGACGGGCTCAAAGGCGTCGACGCCGCGCACCTCCAGGGCCGGACGCCGGGTTGCGAGGTAGTACTCCAGCTTTCCAGAGCCGAAGAAGGGAGAGTGAAGCACAGCGACGTCCCCCAGCAGCCGGTCCACGTGTGGAGCTAACCAGGATTTGCTTCCCATGTACTTCAGCCGCATGCCAGCCTTTAGATTTATCCCGGTCTCACTGCCCGGCTTCCCAGCGTCGAATTTGGGAAGTAAGGCAAAGGACGTATGGGGAAGATCAAGCTGTTTCCTACGGCCGAGTATAGCAGTAAGCAGCCCTCGGACCCCGTGGTGCCCCTGGTACCATGCACAGGTATCTTCCTCGGCCCCAGCAAGTCCGGCAAAACCGTGGCGCTGATCAGCATGATTCTGGAGCAATACCGCGGAGTCTTCGAAAATCTTATCCGTCCATCAATATCGACGACAGCTGGATCCCCGTCAAGAAGTACATAGAGGAGGACCGTGAATACCGAACAGGAGCAAGCCTACTGGGACGAGTGGGACGAGGCGGCGCTGCGGGGCATCATCCAGAGGCAGCGCAAGATCACCGAGACATCCAAGAAGTTGGAGATGAAGAAGCTGTATCAGGTGCTGATAATCTGCGACGACTTTGCAGATAGCCCACAGCTCCACAAACCTCACGGCGCCCTGGATACGCTCTTCATCAGGGGTCGGCACCTGCAAATAAGCACCTGGGTGAGCTCCCAGAAGCTGAGGCTCATCAGCGCAGCCGTGCGGGTGAACATGCAATTTCTCTGCTGCTGGAGGCTGCGCAACCAGCACGAGCTGGAGGCCGTCATCGAAGAGCTGAGCGCCCTGTTGCCGAAGGACAAGCTGCACAGGATCTACGAGCAGGCGACTCGGGAGCCCTACAGCTTCCTCTTCGTCTACTACCTCAAGCCAAAGAATCAAATGTTCCACATGCGCTTCGAAGAGCGTTTTGCACTGGAAAGAGAAGCCGATGGGAGCGGCGCTCAGCTTCCTGGGTCAGAAGCTGTTCGCAAGCTCCACGCTAATCAACGCGAGGTGTGAAAACATCTCCTGCTGCACCTCCGTCGCAGCAGTCCAGCCACCCATCGTTCGCCGAACAGGTGGCTTTCGCCGCCGGGGAGGTGGCTCGATATTGCACTTTAGTCACATTCTCGTGGCCATAGTGCTGCACGGAGCTTTGGAAAAGGGCCGTTGGAAAAAAAAAAAAAGTCCATTTCATACGCTGGCTCCGTGGGCAGGTCAGGGATCATTTTTTTGCTCTTCGGCAGGGGCAGCTCGGGCGGCTTGGGCTTGTTCTTACTACCCGGAGGTCTGCCTCTAGGCCTTGGCGCCGGTTGCGCTTGCTTCATCGGTTTTTTAATAGAAAATATTTTTTTAAAAGACCTTCGGGGGATTAGACGTGATCCAAAAACAGCACGAAGAACGACGACCCCCGCAGTCGGACGACTTGGCCTTCCAGGTCTGTCAGCCGGAAGCGCAGGTGTCTCAGGGTGATGGGGCCCCTAACAGCCATGAAGTGCCCGTCATCAGAGACGGTCTCCACATTGGTGCCCACGCCGCTCTTCAGCGTTATCTTGGGTCCCCCAGATTGCCCAGCACGCGGCTGGCGTTGGCCAGCTGGGGGCAGCGGAGGTAGCCCTCGCTGTATGCCATCATGCGGACGAACTCAAAGACCTGCTGCCCGCCAGAGACGAAGCTGGGGCCAAGCATGTGGTCGATGCTGAAGGGCTTGGTCGGCGATGCGGCCGGCGAGGTGGGGTAGTCCACAGCGTCTGGGAACTGCTGCTGCAGCTCCAGATCGTTCAGAATGAGGCGGTTGCCGTCGTAGGCTACGCTCAGGCTGTTCGTGGTCTCGCTGTAGGTGGCAGTAGCGAAGTTGGAGCTGATCCAGGCGGCCAACCGTGCGCCCGTGTAGGCGCCTTCCGGAAGGAGCGCCCAATTCAGCGTGCCGAGCGCTGCGTCTACCCAGTACAAGTAGCGGCCCCGGTCTGTCGAGAGGAAGCTGTCGGCGATTCTGATCTTGTAGACGGCCAGCCTGGCGTCGCTCTGCAGGTGCAGAGACTCTCCCAGGTCTACCTCAAAGTCGCTGTCCGAGCCGGCTACCCTCTTGCGGCTGTCCACGTAGATCGTCGTCATTCTTTTCTTTAGGAAGCCACCTGTTCGGCGAACGATGGGTGGCTGGACTGCTGCGACGGAGGTGCAGCAGGAGATGTTCTCACACCTCGCGTTGATCAGCGTGGAGCTGGCGAACAGCTTCTGGCCCAGGAAGCTGAGCGCCGCTCCCATCGGCTTCTCTTTCCAGTGCAAAACGCTCTTCGAAGCGCATGTAGAACATTTGATTCTTTGGCTTGAGGTAGTACACGAAGAGGAAGCTGTAGGGCTCCCGGGTCGCCTGCTCGTAGATCCTGTGCAGCTTGTCCTTCGGCAGCAGGGCGCTCAGCTCTTCGATGACGGCGTCCAGCTCGTGCTGGTTGCGCAGCCTCCAGCAGCAGAGAAATTGCATGTTCACCCGCACGGCTGCGCTGATGAGCCTCAGCTTCTGGGAGCTCACCCAGGTGCTTATTTGCATGTGTCTGCCTCTGATGAAGAGCGTGTCCAGGGCGCCGTGGGCCTTGTGCAGCTGCGGGCTATCTGCGTAGTCGTCCAGGATAATCAGCGCCTGGTAGAGTTTCTTCATCTCCAACTTCTTGGATGTCTCGGTGATCTTGCGCTGCCTCTGGATGATCCCCCGCAGCGCTGCCTCGTCCCACTCGTCGTAGTAGGCCTGTTCCCGCTCGGTATTAACCCCCAGGTCCTCCTCTATGTACTTCTTTACAGGGACCCAGCTGTCGTCGATATTGATGGAAGGGCTAAATATGTAGATTTTCTCGAAGACACCGCGGTATTGCTCCAGAATCATGCTGATCAGCGCCACGGTTTTGCCGGACTTGCTGGGGCCGAGGAAGATACCTGTGCATGGTGCCAGGGGCACCACGGGGTCCGAGGGCTGCTTACTGCTATACTCAGCCGTAGGAAACAGCTTGATCTTCCCCATGCGTCCTTTGCCTTACTTCCCAAATTCGACGCTGGGAAGCTGGGCAATGAGACCGGGATAAATCTAAAGCCTGGCATGCGGCTGAAGTACATGGGAAGCAAATCCTGGCTAGCTCCACACGTGGACCGGCTGCTGGGGGACGTCGCTGCTTCACTCTCCCTTCTTCGGCTCTGGAAAGCTGGAGTACTACCTCGCAACCCGGCGTCCGGTCCTGAAGGTGCGCGGCGTCGACGCCTTCGAGCCCGTCGCAAACCTGCACCGCTGCTACTTGAGGCAAGACCCGGTCTTCCTGCGCTCCTTGCTGCGCCTGGCTGGGTGCAAGGTAGACAGGCGCTTCTACTTCAGTCACCTCCTGCCGGGCACTCAGAGAGGCCGTGCCGGGCGCCGGGCTGCCTGCTCATACGTCCTGCTGCGCAACAGCTACTCGGGAAAGTGGGGCTCCTTCATACAGCAGCGGCCGCTGGCCCTGAGCAGCGTGCGGCGTCTGCAGCGGCCTCCGACAAATGTAACCGTGCGGCGACAGGCCATATATGCCGATCCTCCCTACATCTTCCCAGGCCGCAGCATGAACTACTATGACACGAGGAGGCGGGGGCATGACCTGACCTTCCACTCGGAGCTCCAAGACGCGCTCTTCGCAAGCGGCCTGCCCTTTGTCCTGAGCATAAACAACGTGCCTGAAGCCTGGGAGCTCTACAGCAGGGCCGGCTCCATCACGAGGCTGTGCTCTGGCAAGAACGGCTCCAAGCCAGAGCTGCTGGTGGTGCACTGGGGCAATCCTGTGTGTGGCGCAGGAATGGCTGGAGCAATCCTGTTGCCAGCGCAGGATTGAGGCTGCAATCCTGTGCCCAACGCAGGATTGCCAGGCCCGCGCCAGGCCCGCACCAGGCCCGCGCCAGGCCCGCACCAGGTGTTGGTTCCAAACTCCAGACCGAAGCCGCGGAGCTGGTTTCGCTTTTCCAAGCCTTTTGCGCACTTTTCGGCCCCAAAGAGAGCGGTGACAAAGCGGTGACAAGCGGTGACATGCTCGGCGGCCCGAAAGCGGAAAACTGAGCAAAGTGGTTGTCGGGAGCCCGCTTTCCACCGAAAACCTGCGAATTTGGAGGCTTGGGCATCCCACTTGCAGTCCGACACGAAAAACGGACTCTTCGGACTCGACCGTTTGGAGGGCTTTTTGCACCAAAAAACGGAGCCGGATGGGCGGTGAAGTCTTAGTGGTGACAAGCTCGGCGGGCTGACGGACCACCTCGGCGGGCTGTCGGACACTGAGCCTGGTCCTCGGCGGGCTGTCAGGCCGCGAAAAACCCTGCGGAGAAGGAGCTCGGGAACTGGGCCCGGTTTTGCGCACTTTTGCACCCAAAAAGCGAGTGGTGACAAAGCGGTGACAAGCGGCGACGAGTTCAGCGGACTGGAATTCGCAGGCTTTTCGGGGCAGAAAACGGATTTCGGAGCACGGCGAACGCCTGGAGCCGGTTTTCGAGCGAACTTGGAGCTCGGCCGCCACTTTCGACGTCTGACACGAAAAAACGAACTTTTCGGAGTTCGCCGTTTTCAGCGCTTTTTGCACCAAAAACGGAGCGGTGACAAGGACCGGTGACATCGGAAAAACGTTCAGCTGGTTGAAGAATTTGGCTGTTTCGCAGGGTTTGGAGACCAAAAAACCAAAATAATTAGGGGTGTATAGGCAGACATTCCTTACTACTGCTGCTGCGACGCGAGGCAGTCCTGCCTGAATCTGTTGCCGTACGTGGGGCCCGGCTGGTACGGCTGCGTGCGCTGGAGGCGCTGCGCCACCCGGACGGCGCGCCGGTCTACCGCGTGGAAGAGACGAAGCCGTTGCTGGGCAGCAGCCGGGCGCCGCGCATGGAGGCGGAGCGGCCCAAACAACGGAGGTGGAACGGGGTGGACGACCCTATAAGCCACTGCCTGGCGGGCAACTCCCTGCTGCTCACGGGCCTGCCGGGCACCGGAAAGACGCACCTGGCCCGGACCATTGTGGCGAGGCTGCGAGAGCAGGGCGAGGCGGTGCACCTGGTGTCCAAGACGCACTGCTCCGCGCAGAACCTGGGCCTGGGGGCGCAGACGGCCGACCACTGGGTGCGCAGGTACGTGCGCGGGGGCAGCGCGCAAAAGCTGGACTGGCTGGTGGTGGAGGAGATCACGCAGCTGGACATGGCGCTCTGGGCGGACCTGGCCTGCGTGGGGCTGAACGCCGACGTGAAGTTCCTGCTGGGAGACTTCCGGCAGTTGCCGGCCGTGCTGGACTCCTGGGCCGGGCGGCCCATCAGCGCGCAGTTGGAGCATAGCCAGCGACCTGGCCGGCGGGCGCAGGCACGAGCTCACAGAGAACATGCGCTCCGACCCCTTCAACTTCGTGAAGTGGCTGCGGGTCGGCAAGGAGGCGTGCCCAACGCTGGAGCAGGCCAAGGCGAGGCTGAAGGAGCTCTACCCCTCCAAGCCCGGGTGGCCGGACACCACGCTGGTCATCAGCCACAGCAAGCGCATGGCCGTGAACGCAGCGGCGAACCGGGCCCTGGCGCCGGAGGCCTCAAAGCTCCTAGAGCTGGAGACACAAGTCATCCACATAGATTTGGGTTGCCAAACAACCAATGAGTCAGAGCATGAGGGTGTGGCCGGGGGCTGCGCCTCATTGGGGCCAAAGATATGCAAGGGCGTCTTTGTGGCTGTGGCGGAAGTGGAGCCGGACGGAGTGAGGCTGGACAACGGCGTGCGGGAACTGCTGTGGGCCACCCGGCCGAGCCACGCAGTGACCTACGCCAGCTGCCAGGGGCTCACCCTCCACAACCGCGTCCGCCTGGACCTGGAGTCCTGCCCTGCGCCACCTGTACGTGGCCGCCTCACGGGCCACGAGCTGCTGGAGGCGGCCTAGAACGGGCAGCACGGCGCCTCCAGGGGCTCCAGCATGAGGTGGCGCACCTCGAAGAGCACGCCCCACTGCCTGCCCATCAGCCACACGCGCCGGGCCTCCACAAGCGCGCGGTGCGGCGTGCGAACTCCGCGGGGCGCGGCACGCGGTTGCCGGCCGGGTCCCAGAAGAGGCAGCGCTCCAAGTCCATCTTGCTCACGTGCTTGCCCTTGGCGCTCACCTTGACGGCGCGCTGCAGCTGGCTCTCAAGCTCGGCGCGGGCGGCCCCCGGAAAGGGCTTCTGGAAGACGATCATGTTGTCGATGACGCCCTGCTCCACCTCCTCCGTCCACAGCTCCAGGTTGGTGTTGCTCGCAAAGCACACACCCACCCTCTTGGCCCCATCGTCCTGGAAGTTGCCGGGCTCCCACAGCACCTCCACGTCCACCTTGCACACCAGCGCGCCCTGATGGGAGTTGTCTATGGACATGAATTTTCCCCCCTTGGCATTGGTCTGAACGTCCAGCCCGAGTGCAAGCTTCATTGCGAAGTTCGGCTCCTTTTTTTATCCGTAGGAAAAAAGTCCGGTCCGATGAACGCGCGAGTCTTCTTGGTCGTCGCAGTGGCGGTGATCTTGCTCTTTAAAAATGCCGAGACTCCTGGAGCTTTTCTGCGGCGCCAAGTCGGTGGGCAGGGCCTTCGAGGCGGCGGGCTGGGAGGTCGTCTCCCTGGACATCGTGTCGAAATTTGAGCCCACAATCCTGTGCGACATCCGGAGCTGGGACTACACTACGTTTCCGGGGCACTTCGACATGGTTTGGGCCAGCCCGGTCTGCACGGAATACAGCCGCGCGCTGACGATACAGCCGCGCGCTGACGACGCGCCCGCGGCGCGGCTCCTGGAGGGCGACGCGCTGGTGCTCAGCGCCCTTGAGATCATTGCGCACTTTGACCCCTTGATGTGGGTCATAGAGAACCCGGCCACCGGGCTGCTGAAGACCCGGCCGTTCATGGAGCGTCTGCCCTGGGTGGACGTGACCTACTGCAAGTACGGAACTCTGTACAGGAAGCAGACGCGGCTGTGGACCAACATGCGCTGGAGGCCGAGGCGAAGCCTGTGCAGGCCCGGCGAGGCGTGGCAGGACGGCAGGCACCTCCGGGCCGCGCAGCGGGGGCCGCGGCTGATGGAGGGGCAGTACGAGAGGGTCAGCCAATCGCGCGAGCTGCTCTACAGCGTCCCTGCTGCGCTGTGCGAGGAGATTGCGCGCGCGGCCACGGAGGAGCTTGCGGAGCGGCTGAGCATTCCGGACTAGGCTTCCTCCAAGGGGCCTGGAAAATGCACATTTTTTCCATGTTTTTGCATGTTTTTTTGGGCGGTGCCACTAAACACCAAGAATGGCGCAGAGGGGCACCCCCCGCCTTTTTTCTCGTTTTTGGGCGCATTCAAAAGCGGTGTCACTGAACACCAAAAATGGCGCAGAGGGACACCGGGCCCCTTTTTGCCGTTTGCGGCGCATTCAAAAGCGGTGCCACTCTGCATCAAAAATGAAGCAGAGGGGCACCGGGCCTTTTTTTGCCGTTTTTGCTCAACTTCAAAAGCGGTGTCACTAAACACCAAAAATGGCGCAGAGGGACACCGGGCCTTTTTTTTTTCATTTTGCGGCGCATTCAAAAGCGGTGTCACGCTGCATCAAAAATGAAGCAGAGGGACACCGGGCCTTTTTAGTCAAGCGCAGAGACGCCCGTGCCGGAGAGCGTCACCAGCTGGTAGGCCACCAAATGAATGAACAGGTCCGTCATCGTGCCGTCCAGGCCCTTGAAGGTGAACCGGGCAAGGACGCCCGAGCGGGTGCTGACACCACTCAGCGGCATCTTGGGCACGCGCTCGGTGGGAAAGCCGGCAATGAAGCTGTGGCGCAGGTAGCCCACGCGGCCGATGTCGATGTTGCGCACCGTGTCGTCGTAGGTGCCCGCGAGGACGGAGAGGAAGTGGAAGTTCTCCGAGGCTCCCTTCATGGGGTTGTGAGGGTACTGCAGGCTGCCCAGCTGCATCTGAGACTCCAGGAGGCTGTCCTCCTGCCTGGCCGCGCCGATGGGGGCCACGTCCTGCCCCGGGTTGGCCAGCAAGTGGATCTTGGAGCCCGCGTCGTTGTCCCAAAAGGTCACAAACGCGCCCATGAGTTTCGTGAAGGCGCGCGCCACGGTGACGTTGTGCTCCGCCACGCCGTTCGGGACGCTGGACTGCTGCGTGTGCACCGTGGGGTAGCTGAACACCAGGGACCTTCCTGAGAGGAGCACGCGGTTGAAGGACTCCACCAGCGCAGAGTCCAGGACGACCTGGGAGGCCAGAACTCGGACGTTCTGGATCTCGAAGTCGGTGCTCAGCGTAGCCCCCGCCGGGTGCGCCCCGGCGTTCTCGGACCACAGCGCAGTCGTGGCGTCCGCAAACTCAATTTCTATCACCAGGTTCAGCTGCGGCGGCAGCATCTTCCCGCAGCGCAGGATGCCCACCATGGTGGGGCGCAGCAGCGCGTCCGCGTAGCCGCCCTGGTACACCGCGCGGGCGATGCGCGGGTCGTTCACTTCGTCGAAACCCTCCATGGCCTTGTTGCGGTTGTACTCTCTGCCCTTCAGCAGGTCATGCACGGCCACGGTGCGGCCGTAGTAGTTGATGTCGTCGCAGCGCTGGCCGTTGGCGAAGACCTGGACGCGCTGGACGAAGCAGGCGGGGTTGGGCGTGGCCGGGGCCAGCGGGTTGGTGCCGTCCGTGTTGCGGCAGACCCTAGAGGTTGTGGGGGAGAAGGAGCTCAGCGAGCTGGGGAAGTACTGCGCGTCATGCCGCGCCGTCACGTAGCTCGTGTTGCTTGTTTTCAGCTTGTAGTCCAGGCTCTGCATCAGCTCATCCTGGGCTCCGGCGGTGACTACCTCCATGCTTGTTTATATACACGCATTTTGACTCGTACGGCGACGGGAAAAACTATGCTTCTAGGCCCTATATCAATATAGACCCTGGAAGAATAGTGTTTTTGTGGCCCAAAACCGTGCAAAAAAGCTATTAGTCCAGGGTGTATATTCATATACGGCCTAGACTAATAGCATTTTGCAGCGCAAAACCGTGCAAAACATGCTATTCTTACAGGGCCTACATTTGCGTAGGCCCTGGAGGAATAGCATTTTGCAGCGCAAAACCGTGCAAAAGCTATTCTTACAGGGCGTATATTGATATACGGCCTAGAAGAATAGCTTTTTGTAGCCCAAAGCAGTGCAAAAAAAACTCTCCCCGAGGAGGGTTTTATTTCTCGCGCCAGCTGGTCACGGGGTTCAAGGAGAAGGGGCGCGGCGTGTTGTTGGACTGCGCCTGGACGCGGAAGCCGGACTGCGAGGAGGCGCGGCTGCTTGCGGGGCTGCCTGAAGTGCTGCTGCCTGAGCGCAGCGTGAAGTGCTGAGGCTGAGTGGCGTCGTTCATGTTGTTGGCGGCCCGGACGTCCTGCACGGCCGCGTCCTCGCTGCCCTGCTGGGGCCGGAAGAGCGTGTTCTCCAGCACCCAGCCCGTGCCGCGCGCGAGGCCGTAGGCTGCGCCGCCTGCGACGCCCACGGCCAGCCCCGCCGTTGCCGCCGCGCCAACTCCCGCCGCGCCAGCCAACGTTCCAGCAACCTCGCCCGCGGTGGGCGCCAGGGCAGCGGCCCCTTCTGCCAGGCCCCCCAGGTACCCAAAGGCCCACGCCCTCGGCGGCACCTCGCCCTCCTCCGCAGCCACGGCCGCCGTCTCCTCAACGGCCTGCGCCGCGCCACGCTCCACCTCCTGCGCGCGCTGCCCCGCCTCGTCCAGGAGGCGCTCCACGTCACTGGGCCGGCCTATGATCTGCGGAGGCGGCTGCGCCTGGCCCGGACGGGGCAGCACGTTCAGGCGCACGTACTCAGCTGCGTCCTGGGGCTGCTGAGAGCGGAAGGCCTGCGCGGCTGCGAGCCCCGCGGCCCCTGCGCCTATGAGGTCCGCTGCCGCCTGCGCGCCGTCTGCAGTGCTGCGCAGACGGTCCGTGATGGAGGGCGGCCCCTGACCGTTGCTGGCCAGCGCGCCGGCCTCGGGGTCTCCCGCCAGGTCATCCTCAACAAAGCGGGTTCCGGAAGCCGTCCTCGGGAATTGCCTGCAGAGGCGTGTGCTGCAGGGGCCGAGGGTTGGGGTCCTCGCTGGACTGTACGAAATCGTCCAAGTAGAAGTGGCTTGTGACGAACGAGGTGGCCTTGCGGTCCGGCTGATCCAGGGGCAGCGGCTCATTCCGCTCAAGGTAGCCCACCACCTGCTCAAAGCGCGGGCGCTGATTGAAGCCGTGCGCCCGAAGCGTCTTCATTTACTGTTGCGCAACTTCGTCCGCCGCCTGTTCCACGCCCCGGCGCTCGGCCCGCGCGTAGCGCAGCTGGGGTACCTGGCGGCGCACGGCCTCCGTCAGCCGGCTCACGTCGTCCAGGTGCCGCTGCCCCTCCTGCGCCTGCCTGCGCTCGCCTAGCCAGTTGTTGAAGGCCCGCGCCTCCTGCAGTTCTCGGTAGCGCTTCAGCAGCAGCGGCTGCAAGTTGTAACTGGGGTACGTCCTGCGGAACCACCGGAGCATCCGCGGCTCGTTGCGGGGCTCTATGGACATCATGCTTTTATACCAGTACACTTGCGCCTGTGGTCAGCCGGTCATAAGCGGACTGCCTCTCCAGCATGCGCAGGGCGCGCTGCTGCTCTCTTGTGAGCTGAGGCGCCTCAACCGGTGGTGCCTCAACCGGTGCCTCCGCGGGTGCCTCTGCTGGTGCCGTCTCAAGTGGAGGCTTTGGCTTGCGCTTTGGAGCAGCCGGTTCAGTAGGCACGTCCTGCTTAGGTTTGTTCTTGCTCCAGGGGGCCTGCCCCGCCGTTTCGGTTCCGGCGCAGCGTCCTGCGCAGCGTGTGGTGTAGTTAGTGTGTGGCGCAGCGTGTGGCACCTCTTGCGCCTCTTGCGCCTCCGGCGCCTCTTGTTCGGTCGGCTCCATTTAATTATACGTGGTCAAGATATAACACGAACGACAAAGACGACCCGCGAAGCCGGACGACGTTGCCGTCCAGGTCGGTCAGGCGGAAGCGCATGTGCCTCAGGGTAACCGGGCCCCTGAGGGCCATGAAGTGCCCGTCGTATGAGCCCGTCTCCACAATGGTACCCACTCCGCTCTTCAGCGTGATCTTGGAGAGGATGTCGTCGCCCAGGTTGCCCAGCACTCTGCTGGCGTTGGCCAGCTGGGCGCAGCGCAGGTAGTCGTTGTGCGCCGTCATGCGGACGAACTCAAAGACCTGCTGAGACAAAGCTCGGGCCCAGCATGTGGTCCACGCTGAAGGGCTTGGTGGGAGAGGCGGGCGGCGCAGCAGGGCAGTCCGCGGCATCAGGGAATTGCTGGCGCAGCTCCAGGTCGTTGAGAATGAGCCTGTTGCCGTCGTAGGCAACGCTCAGACTGTTTCAGACAGGCGTCAGGACCACCAAGTGACCGAGGCTTGTCCACACCGAGCCCCCGCACTTTTTGCCGCACACAGGACCCGAACAAACGCCAATGTGTTTCTAGGACTCGCTTGAGAAGCTGTGGCCTCTTTCGTGGTCTCGAGCTGATCCAGGCGGCCAACCGTGCGGCAGTGTACGCGCCCTCGGGCAACAACGCCCAGTTCAGCGTGCCCAGCGCGGCGTCAACGCAGTAGAGGTAGCGGCCCCGGTCCGTGGACAAAAAGCTGTTGGCCAGGCGGATCTTGTATGTCCACGTAGATAGTGGTCATCCTTTGCTTTAGGAACCCGCCCGTCCGGCGGACGACGGGCGGCTGGACGGCTGCGACGGAAGTGCAGCAGGAGATATTCTCACACTTCGCGTTGATCAGCGTGGAGCTGGCGAACAGCTTCTGGCCCAGGAAGCTGAGCGCCGCTCCCATCGGTGTCTTTTTCAAGTGCAAAACGCTCTTCAAAGCGCTTGTAGAACATTTCATTCCTCGGCTTCAGGTAGTAGACAAAGAGGAAACTGTAGGGTTCCCGCGTTGCCTGCTCATACAGCCGGTACAGCTGCTTTTGGCAGCAGGGCGCTCAGCTCCTCAATAACGGCGTCCAGCTCGTGCTGGTTGCGCAGCCTCCAGCAGCAGAGGAATTGCATGTTCACCCGCACGGCTGCGCTGATGAGCCTCAGCTTCTGCGAGCTCACCCAGGTGCTGATCTGCATGTGCCGGCCCCTGATGAAGAGAGTGTCCAGGGCGCCGTGAGGCTTGTGCAACTGCGGCGTGTCAGCAAAGTCAAGCACCTGGTACAGTTTCTTCATTTCCAACTTCTTGGACGCCTCCGTGATCTTGCGCTGCTGCTGGATGATGCGCCGCAGCGCCGCCTCGTCCCACTCGTCCCAATAGGTCTGCTCCCGCTCTGTGTTCACCCCCAGGTCCTTCTCAATGTACTTCTTGACGGGGATCCAGCCGTCGTCTATGTTGACACTCGGGCTGAAGACGTAAATTCTCTCAAAGACGCCGCGATACTGCTCCAGAATCAGGCTCAGTTTTGCCCGATTTTGATGGCCAGAGGAAGATGCCCGTGCATGGCACCAGGGGCACCACGGGGTCAGAGGATTGTTTGCTGCTATACTCTGTCGTAGGAAACAGCTTGATCTTCCCCATTTCCTTTGCGTTACTTGCCAAATTTGAAGCCGGGAAGCCGGGCGGCGAGTCCGTCAGCGTCCTGCTACACAGCAGGACGCTGACGGAGTTTTCCGGGCAATCTGGGCGGCGAGCCCGGGAGTGCGTCTTTGTGCACAGACGCGCTTCCAGAGTTTTCAGGGAGACACCGGGGCAATCCTGTGCCCACGCCAGGATTGAGTGGAGCAATCCTGTGCCCACGCCAGGATTGACGGCTGGGCGTGTGAATGGTGAAAAAACACTATGTCAGTGGCACCCGCGAGGACGGCATCGCTGACACACCTTCGGCGCTGGCCCGGTGATGGGTTTTTCGGGCAAAAAGCGAAGTCGGAATTCCGACCTCGTGGAAGAGCGAAGTCGGACTTCCGACCTCGGTGTGGTGCAGGCTTGGCAGGCTGGAGGCTTCTATGCCGGGCAGGTGGCGCTTGACCTCGTCCTGCGAAGGACTCGAAGTCTAAAACGCTGCGTGCAGGCGTGTGGCTGCAAAATAATGACCCCTAGATATGCGGTTTGGCAAAATGCCCAGCAGCTGCCTTTGTTTCTGCAAGGCGAGCGCCCTCAAAGGAAACCCTGGCTGGCTTTTTTGGTTGGCTTCTGGCTGGCTTGGCTTGGCTTCTGGCTGGCTTGGCTTGGCTTCTGGCTGGCTTTCTGGCTGGTTTGGTTTGGCTCCTGGCTGGCTTTCTGGCTGGTTTGGTTTGGCTCCTGGCTGGCTTTCTGGCTGGTTTGGCTTGGCTCCTGGCTGGCTTTCTGGCTGGTTTGGCTTGGCTCCTGGCTGGTTTGGCTTGGCTCCTGGCTGGCTTTCTGGCTGGTTTGGCTTGGCTTTCTTTTTTTCCCTGTTTTTTTTTAGCTCGCCTTGCAGAAACGCAGCTGCTGGGCATTTTGCAAGCATATCTAGGGGTCATTATTTTGCAGCCACACGCCTGCACGCAGCGTTTTAGACTTCGAGTCCTTCGCAGGACGAGGTCAAATGCTGGACGGACGAGTGCCAGGAGCCTCTCAGGCAGAATAGAATCCATTTGGGAAACCCCCTCTAAAGAGAGAGGGACATTATCGTGCTTTTCATACCAGCACGCCCGCCATCAGCCGGTCGTACGCCGACTGCCTCTCCAGCATGCGCATGGCGCGCTTGCTCAGACGAGGCGCTTCTACAGGCTCGGGCCGTACCTCTCTGTGTACCTTGGGCTCGGGCTGTACGTCGGGCTCGGGCTGTACCTCGGGCTGCGCAGCCTTGGGTGCTGCCTTGGGTGCTGCCTTGGGTGCTGCCTTGGACACGGGTGCTGCCTTGGGCGGTGCCTTGGGTGCAGCCTTGGCCACGGGTGCTGCCTTGGGCGCAGCCTTGGGTGCCGTCTTGGGCTTTGTGGGAAATCTCACCCTCTTGGGCTGGAGGGGGTCGATTTCGTACGCGGGCTGCGTGGGAAGGTCGGCGATCATTTTTTTGCTCTTCGGCAGGGGCAGCTCGGGCGGCTTGGGCTTGTTTTTACTGCCCGGAGGTCTGCCTCTAGGCCTTGGCGCCGGTTGTGCTTGCTTCATCGGTTTTTTAATAGAAAATATTTTTTTAAAAGACCTTCGGGGAATTAGACGTGATCCAAAAACAGCACGAAGGACAAGGACGAGCCCCGCAGTCGGACGACTTGGCCTTCCAGGTCTGTCAGCCGGAAGCGCAGGCCTAACGGCCCATGAAGTGCCCGTCATCGGAGCCGGTCTCCACGATGGTGCCCACGCCGCTCTTCAGCGTTATCTTGGTCGGCGATGCAGCCGGCGAGGTGGGGTAGTCCACAACGTCTAAGAACTGCTGCTGCAGCTCCAGATCGTTCAGAATGAGGCGGTTGCCGTCGTAGGCTACGCTGAGGCTGTTCGTGGTCTCGCTATAGGTAGCAGTAGCGAAGTTGGAGCTGATCCAGGCTGCCAGCCGGGAGCCCGTGTAGGCGCCTTCCGGAAGGAGCGCCCAATTCAGCGTGCCGAGCGCGGCGTCTACCCAGTACAAGTAGCGGCCCCGGTCTGTCGAGAGGAAGCTGTCGGCGATTCTGATCTTATAGACGGCCAGCCTGGCATCGCTCTGCAGGTGCAGAGACTCTCCCAGGTCTACCTCGAAGTCGCTGTCGAGCCGGCTACTCTTGCAACTGTCCACTAGATCGTCGTCATTCTTTTCTTTAGGAAGCATAAAATGGTCTACGGCTTGATAAAATGGTCTACGGGCTGCCTTGGCTTGATAAAACGGCGATAAAATGGTCTACGGGCGATAAAATGGTCTACGGGCTGCCTTGGCTTGATAAAACGGCGATAAAATGGTCTACGGGCGATAAAATGGTCTACGGGCTGCCTTCGATTGATAAAACGGCCATTGGCTTAATAAAACGGCCATTGGTGGGGGCGATAAAATGGTCTACGGGCTTGATAAAATGGTCTACGGGCTGCCTTGGCTTGATAAAACGGCAATAAAATGGTCTACGGGCGAGAAAATGGTCTACGGTCTCAAGCCTCTCGATCGAGCCTTTCGAGCCTCTCGAGCCTCTCGATCGGGCCTTTCGAGCCTTTCGAGCCTCTCGAGCCTCTCGATCGAGCCTTTCCCTTTCAAGCCTCTCGAGCCTCTCGATCGGGCCTTTCGAGCCTTTCGAGCCTCACGAGCCTCTCGATCGAGCCTTTCGAGCCTCGAGCCTCTCGATCGGGCCTTTCGATCTTTTCGAGCCTCTCGATCGTCTGGCCTTTCGAGCCTTTCGAGCCCCTCGAGCCTCTCGATCGAGCCAAAGGAAAAGCACAATCACTCCGAGCTCAGGCCGGAAGGAAAGGCAAAGGCGGCTAGGTGCCAGCCAACCTAAGGCGCATCTTGCGTTTCTTAAAGTGCCACTTCCTCTGCGGCGTCGAAAGGTCAGGTTGGTCAAACTGTACATCAATATACTGAAAAGGTCCACTCGGCATCTCCAAAGGTTTGGAGGCCATATCACCATCAAGCTTGGTACAATAGTCGATAACCCGGTTGACTGTCTCAGAAGCACGATCAATCTCAGGACGAGATAGAAAGGTGCCACATTGCCGCAAGCAATAGAAGATCTTCCGCTCCTTGAGGAAAGACTGTCTGGTTTCAGGCAGGCTCCAGTTCCTGGTGACATCATTCAACTGCTGCATGATCGTGGCAAGGGTCGTGTAAGCTTTAGCCGAGCCGGGCAACATTTGAGTCTCAGCTGAGTCATAGTCCCTGAATGAGGTCAGCGTGGACTTCTTGTTGTAATGGAAGACAACAGGGAGGCGCATGCCGGAAAACAAGTAAAAATTTGCGAGGAGCTCAAGGTACGTGATACCAACGTCATCACGTTGCGTGCTTCCTTGCAAAGGCCAGCGAATCGTGTGCATCCAATGCCAAACTGCCCGGGCAATTTTCTGCCCCGCCGGAATAGCCCTGAAAAGATCATCCTCCGGCAGAAAGAAAGGGATGAAAAGAGAGTCAGCGACCTTCCAGTTGCCAAGAAGCTTTTGCACCTGTTTGAATCGACTCACAGCAGCCTGGGCAGGGTCAGCATCAAAGTCGTCAGCCCCCTCAATCCTGTCTTCCTCCGGAGTGTCCCGCTTCCAACTGACCGACCATCTGTCCAGTTCGACGAAATACGCAAACACCTTGGTAAGTCTGGCAATCCAGCCACTAAATTCTTGCCGCACCTCATGTACGGCAACATGCATCTGGTGCGAGTCATTGACGAGGGCAGCCCCCGCAAGCTTGTCAGCCGTAGCATTCCCGATAATGCGCCAAGCATCCACCGGGCATGAGGCTTCACTAATGTCGCGGTGGGCCTTCACCCACGTACAGGAGACCCGGCCAGTAGGCCAGGTAGAAAACAAATGCATAAGGAGGTCGAAATTGTGGGCTCTCTTACCCTGCAGACATTCAGATTGCACCGCCTTCCACACCATATCAAGACAGGTACACACATACCGAGAGTCGGTGTAAATGCGGATATTACCTTTGTAATCAAGATCCTGAACGGAATTGAAAATGGCAACAATACAAGACAACTCACCTCTGTCGATAGTCTGATGCCCATGTACGAATCCACACCCAGAACAACGAAAACGTTCATAAAAAGGAACATCGGGGCGATCCAAATTGAACTGGCGTCCGATTTCCGCATCGGTGGCATCTATGGCTTGCACAACGGCCCAAGAAGCTCTACGGCAGAGGGGGATAGTGGGGTCCGTGCAAGATCCATCCGTGAAAAAGACGAGCTCCTCACGCAGTGGTGCGCAAATTTGGATAGTGTGCCGCCCCTGTTGGTCTCCCAACATCTTCTGAAGGACATATCCACCAGCAGAAACAGGGGGCATAGGGAAAATTCTGAAAGCCTCATTGTCCTCAAGGAACCGAACCGCCTCAACGTGCCCGCTTCTGACATGTTCGGCTTCAGGGCACTCGCACAGAGCATGACGCACGGTTGCAGTACCACCACACTTTTCACAAGAGAGCACGTGCAGCTCCGCTCAGAAACGCGTTGGTAATCCGTGTGACAAGAAAAGCAAAATCCTTATCATCGAATTTATTCAGCACCTTGAGCGTGATGTCTCGGTCCCACGGCAAGGAGGGGATGCCACGGCGATGTTTTGACTTCTGCCAAACCTGCACAGACCACCACTGGACCAAGGTCCTCTTGATCTCCTTGCGCGAACAGGTAGTAATGGAAAGCTTAGGCAACCACGGAGGCCCATGCAAAGTCCCCAGCGTATCCAACTCCCATCCCAGTTGATGGAGGTACATGCTGCAAGCACTGACAGGGCCGTAACTCCTTGTGTAAAGCCGTTCATTGAGAAGCCTCAGAAAGAAACGGACTTTCTCCGGCAAGAAATCAAAAACCGCCCGAACGAGACAAAGGAGGTTGACCATGACGTACAGCAGGGGATCCTGAAGCTCTTTCGTGAGGTAGTGACACGCAACCCATGATGACGCCTGCTTCCATGGACCCACCACAGCATTAACACCAGCCCGCCTAAGCTCTTTCATTTTGCCGATCGAAACATACTGTGTCTCGGCACTATAAAGCGCAAGGGGCCAAATGCACCTCTGTACTATGGCGGCTCGCGAGCGAACGGTATCGGCAGCAGCCCGAATCCGCTTGCTTCGTTCCACGCCTTTGGAGATACGTTTATGCAGAGCCGCCGGGGCAGGCCTCTTCCCATAAATGCGCATCACACCTAACTCCGAAGCCGATTGCACCAGGGGAATGCCGACTTTGTAACGGTCCTGCAGAGTTTCAAAGCTGATCCAAAAGTCCTTCATCTTCTGGGTAGTGCCCCAACACCACGACTTGTCCCAATCAATGGTCAAAGAAAAAGCCTCGGCAAAGATCACCGTGGAATCCAAAGCATTGGCGAGGGGTGCAGTGTGTGTACTGTGGAAAGCCCAATTATCCACATAAACAAAAGCAGCGACATGCACAGCCTCCATACACTTGACGTACAAGTAGCTCAGGCAGGTCATTGCCACGACACTCATCGCATCGCCTTCGGGGATCCCTGTTCCCGAGGGGATATACGGCCCCAGAGTCCCTTTGAACGCAAGGCTTCTCCTCATCCCACCGAGCGAATCAATCCAGAAGTCAACATCACTCGCCCTGATCCCCATCTTCTTCATCAGTGCGGCAAGAGGGGCCCGCGGGCCAAATCGAGCGAGAAGCCGCCCATGTTGGTTCCCTCGATGAGGGAGATCTCAACATCAAACTGTTGTAACCAGGTAAACACCTTGATATCCCTGCCAGGTACACCACCGCATACAGAGGCAGGCAACTTCGAAGCCCAGGCACACATAGTGAAAAAGGCAGCAAACTTGGAATGGATCCGGATCAAACATCCGAGCACAGTAATCGGCCTGAAATCACCGATATCAAGCGATTCAAATTTCTTCGGAATTAAAATTGTACGGGCGTCCATCATCCTAGTAGGAAAATGACCAAAAAGTCTGACACCATCAAAGAGCAGAATGAGATCCGCCAGGGCTGCATCAGGCAACATTTTGAGTTCTTCGTACCTCCACCCGTCGGTACCTGCAGAGGAACCATTCTGCGCGAGGTGCAAGATATGTCGCCAGGATTCAAGGGAACCCCAAGGAATATCAACACGCTCAAGAAATACATCCATCCCGTTGACAATCTCAAGCGCCTCGTCCCACCTATGAGGGTGAGAGTCACCTTCCCGAAGCCAATAGGGCGTCCAATAGTTCTCAAAGAGCATGTGCAATTCGTCAGCGGATGTAGCCGATCTGGTTTGGCTTAGAGTACCACGAGCAGGTAACTTGTGTTCCGTCAATATCTCGATTCTCAATCCACAGACCTGGAGGATCCGGATCTCACACCCACCATAGTGCGCCGGCCGCCCAGGCCAGAAGGCCCTTGTATCACTGCAAAGGAGCCAGGGTTGGCCCTTATTGCATCTGAGAAGCGTAGCACTAGCACTTTGGACGTCCTGGGCCCAGTTAAGGGGGGGCGGGCACTCTCCCTTAACCACCCCGCACTGTGTCTTCAAATGCCCTGCCTTCGCATCACGTCTGAGCCTCTTCGCTTTAGCATCACGTCGTGCCGCAATCTCCCGCTTGCAGAAAGCATCCGAATCAAATCTGTTGTATTGCAAAAGGTCGTGCAAAGTGTCAAGGTCGGGCAAGCCGCATGAGACGGCCACGCAATCAGTATCCTTGAGAATCCAGTTGATCCAACTTGCCCCATACCCTTTGGCGCTCTTGATGGCAAACCATTCCTGAAGCCAGTGCACGAAGCTCTTCCGGCACACAGTCCCTCTTCAGCGCAGCTTGCATGGAGCGGAAAAGGCCAAGGAGTCGACGGGTCTGACGGACCCGCTGCGTAGCACGGAGGCTTGTAGTCTCACATGGGGGGGAATAGCCCCCCTTCCAGTCTGCTTTCCCAGCCAAGAGGCGACATTGTTGCTTTGAGTCATCCCAAGAACATCTCCCTCGTTCGCTAGGGTGCAAACCAGCTTGGTCCGATGGACCATCACAGCGAATAGCCCGATTGACAGATGCTTCGACCCGAGTCGACCATTGCCGAAACGAGTCCAGGATGTCTTGTTCTGTCGTGTGAGGGTTGACCGTCAAAGGCCGTCCTGAAGCCAGGATGTAGGACTGTTCAAGTGTGGCCTGATCCAGTTCTTTGTGAGCCCAGGAGCAAGGCGCTTTCCAACGTTTCCAAGTGTTAACGGCTTGAGTGAAATCAAAAGTGACAAAAAGCGGGGAGTGTACATCAATCTTGGACAACGGGTCAACTTGCACATCCTTGATAAAGGGAATAAGCATCGGGTGCACCAGCATAGAATCATGATAGGTAACATCCTTGCAAGTCGGGGGGGGTTTTTTACTCAACGTCTTACCACACCAGTCGAAGATTTCGACAAAGCCCAGGTGCAGAAAAGGACACACAGTGACAATACCTTGTGGTGGTTCGTTGAAATCCCCAACCACCAAGCTCGGCAATGGAGAGGAAGAAATAATATCAAAAGCCTGTCGGAGGATCTCCTGATTGGCAGAGGATCCTTTGGAAGAAGGTACCCCATAAATGGTGACAAGAATCACATCGAAATGCCCAAGCCTGATAATACCAGCGCTCAAACGTCCTGTTGTATAAGAAGACAAGTTCTCGTTAATAGAATAAGGTCGAGCGGGCAATTTGGAGAATAACGCACACCCGGCATTAATGCCTCTGTAGTCGGATGAACAGTGAGCATGGATAGCCTTAGTCTCCACCGGATGTCCAAAAATAGCACGCACTCCAGCCTTCCTGCACTGTCCCTGAATAACTCTAATAGACTGTGGAGTAGCGCAGGTTTCCGAAAGGCAAACAACATGCGCAGGCAAATCGAAAACATGATCCATTTTGTTTAAAATGGACCCAACGTTGGTGACACAAATCCGCAGGTTCCCATCAGCACACCCAGGCCCCGGGTTTTTTGCTTCTCCGATGCGAAGTGCATTAAAAGGATTCCACACCGCCTGACGGCAGAACACCAAGCGCCGACCACTTGACCTCTTCGTCCAAGGTCGACCCATGGGGCCTATTGCCGACAAGCAGACCAAAAAAGTGAATGTCTGCTGGAACTCCACATTCAGATGAAATGCCCATCTGCAAATGCCGAAAAACTCGCAAAAGTCAGAAAAAGAGGCTCCAACGCGTCCTCCACAACCAAAGTGAAGCGACTTGCAAGCGCCTTCCCGTCCACTTTGTGAATGCATTGTGAACTCAAGGTTCACGAACCCACAGCCACTGCAGAAAATCCTGTAAACGTACATACGGTGAGAATCTGTGCTCCGTCCGCATGTAAAGGCCCCAAAGTAAAAATCTGCAGTGACAAAATCCCCAAAGACTGCCCATCAGTCTTCCATCCTTTCCGACTCCGCCTCCCGCGCCAATCTCTTCGCCGGTCTTCCCCCTCCGATACCTTGAAGAAGGCTCTTCATCTCCTCGAAGCGGTGATCAAATCTGGTCTCCTGTTTGGAAAGGGCATCCTGAAGGCTCTGGCTAAAGACTCCAGCCATGCCCTTCACTTCGTGAGTGATCCGGTGTTGGAAACCGGTGATCTCGGCGGTGACCTCCTTCCTGAATGCTGCTGACTCACCGGCGACCTTACTCTGATTGTCCTGCAACTCCCTGAGCGCCGTCTGGATGTCATTGATCTGTCGATCGTGCTTGTCAATCTTCCCCTGGTCCTGCGGCAAGGCAGCCGCCAAAGAAGATCCAGTGCTTCGCTTGGCAGCAGCCCATGGGTCGTGGGCGACAAGAGGGTCAATGCCAGGCTGCTCGGGGGCAGACCACCTTCCTGCAGCCACGGAGGAAGGATCCTTGCGGGCCTTCGACCGAATCTCCTTCACCAAGACGAAACCATCGTTGAGCGGCAAAAAGGTGGATGAGGGTCCCTCCTCAGCAGAAATGATGACGCTGCCTCCACCGAGAAGCTTAATCGGGGCAGCCTTCCATGCGACTTTCCCAAGCCATACACGCACGTCAGCGAGAGCGGGGGGTAGAGGCTGAGCCCTGAAAATCTTGTCACCCCCTTTGAGGTCGGGTTTCTCCTCCCCGGGCTTGATCTCAGTGAACACCGCATCAAACTCGGAGGTAAGCACACGAATGCCGAAGCCCTTCTTCCAGGATCGCACCAAACCCAGCTGCTCCTGTCTCTTCAATGCCGTTTGCGCAACCAACTGACGGTCATCTCCCATCCAGATAACGCTGCAAATCTCATCAGGCTTTTCGTTCCCAGTCCGAAGAGGGTTGACAAAAACAGTTGTGACCACTCTGGCGATAAAGTGATGCGACACTCCGTTTGTACACTCTTGCAATAAAGGAAACATGCGTGGCGCGCTCCTTAGCAATGCTTTTGCGGTCGTTCAACCACTGTCTGGACCATGGCGGTGAAATGAACATGGCAGATCCCTCACTGAACCATGGCGGTGAAATGAACATGGCAGATCCCTCACTGAACCTCAAGGCAGCCTCCTTCACCGGGGCCGCTGTGATCTTGCTCCAACCATCAGGTGGAAAATCCTCCATATAAATGTGGAATGCAATCACACAGTGAGGTGAAGTGGCAATTGTAACCTGGTTGTCCAAAGTCTTCGACTTCAGCTGATGAACACATACCCGCAGAATGACAGGCTCCCCCTGAAGGTTGAAAGCTGGGAGGTAAATGACATCGCAGTTGGGCCCAGAGCACCCTCCGAGCACAACCATGACCAACTCATGCTTGACCAGGTTGACCGTGGTAAGCCACCCCTGGGCCTGTTCACTGTCCAAAAGCACAACTCCAGGCGGGGCGCACGCACTGATTTCACTCAAGACTTCAAGCCTGGAACCGTCCTGCGCCAAAAACCTACCAGGATCAAGCCGAAAGCTGTCTGCCCGCACCTGCACTGGCGCCTTCGCCGTCTGTTTGACCACCGAAACACCCTTAGGGACAGGGATAGACGCCGCACTGGAAATGCCATGCAAAAAATCTTCAGTTGCTTTTGAAGGTCGTTCTCATTGACAAATCGAGCAATGCGTCCTGGGCCCGTCTCTGCGTTGCACTTCCTGATGAAGTTGGAAGCATCCACTTGGCCCGCACCAATTGAATGCAGCTTGCTCACAGCTTGTTGAAGAACTGAGTCGGTGTTCTCCAAATCAAAGCCTTTAGCGCCTCCAAGGTGCCGATGGGTGAAGACAACCTCAGATCAGAGTCCCTCGAGATACCGGCCTGTCTCACGTTGACCGAGAGCTCATGCAAGTGTCCCTGACAGGAGGCCTTGATATTCACTAGCTCGACATAACCAGCTTGCTCCGCGACAGCACCAAAAGTGGTCTCGCCAGAAACAGGGATTGCAATAAGGCTTCCATGGAATGTCCGCGCCAGGACTTGGTCACAGACAAAACTCTCGACAATGTCCTCCAAATCGGGCAGATCAGAGCCCTCCTCACTCCTAACGGCAGGTTCCCAACCAGTAGGCGGGTCCTCGATTGGCACGTCGAAGAAATCAACCTCAGAATACCCACCAGCGGAGCCAGCATTGGAGAGGTCCTCGGCAAGGTCCTGGTCATCATGGATCACACCGCCCTCACCGTCATCATCCAACTGTTCCCCCCAGACATCTCCATCATCAATCGCCGGCAATACACCAGGTTGGCCATACTGCAGCGGTGGAGCCTGAAAAACGAACTCCAGAGAAAAGGAAAGCCATCCCGAATGTCCGTAGTGGTCCACGAGTCTTCCTGCTGAAAGGATTCATGTCGTCTGCCGACGGGCACTACAATGGTCGTCCGCCTCGGCTGAACAAAGTCCAGCACAAACCCAGGGGGGAGCTGCACTGACCCAGGATGAAAAAGAGCAGTTCTCGGCTCGACATTCACTCTGACCAGGTGCAGAAGAGGGGAGCCGTGATCAAATCGTCTGACATTCCAACGATCAACCACTGCACCTTCTCCAATTGAACCGCCTCTTGTTCGAAAGGAAAAAAGGACCTCCTCACCATCAGAGCAAATGTCACAGGCCCGACTGCACATCTCCTGCGGTAGCCCACGGCAGAGCGCCTTGATCATAGAGACATCCTGATGTCCGACCAGCCTCGCAATGTCAGCAAAGGAAAAGTCGGCCCCGACACGTACAAGCTGAAGGAAGCCAGCCGGGTCCCTCACGAAGACGTTGACCCCCTCTCCAGATGTTCCGCCAGCACCGGAGTCAGGACCAACAAGATGCGTGAAGATACGACCAGCACCATCCGCAACATCGCCGATCCTAGATGTCATGCTGGGCAGATCGGTCTTTGAGCCCCAAAGGACCTCCGCAACACTGTGAATGGTGCCCACCAAAGTGCCCGAGGGCACGGATAGCTGGCTCACCTGGACCCCATCAGAAATGACGTGAATGCATGTATGACCCAGCTCATCTCCAAAATTCCCATGTGGTTGCCCCTTCTGAAAGGGACGGTGCAAGAAATTGTAGGGAAAGGCTCATCACGTCTGTCGAACCGGCAAGTGCGGACACATCCTAGGTTGCCTGTCTGCGGAGTGCTCATACCGAGAACATCTCCTTCACCAGGGGGGGTCTCGGTCGAAGCACTCAAGTCTTCATTGGGGGCCACGCCATCATCCGAGCAAGAAGGGGAGAGGTTTCCAACACAGGTCCCATTGAAGGCAACTTGGCCTGAGCCAGACACACCAGGCAAAGCTCCAGGACCATCTGAAGAAGCAGCACCAGAGGAGCCCGTATCCCTGACATTGGTAAATCTGACCAATCCTTCACTGCACTCACTCACGCATCCAGGACGCAAAGAACCATGCAAAAGCAAATGCACCGTCGCAGAGGCAGAAAGCGGAAACTCCTCAACAGGGAAAGGATAGTGGAAACATAGCGCGACCCTCGTCAAGGCCTGGGCTGCATGTATCGGTGTGAAGCAATTGCCAATCATCTGAAAAGCCTCAGTGAGGTCCTGACTGAGGACAAGACCCGATGGGAAGCCCATCGCAACGGCTAACTCACAGGGGGACAGCAACCGCAAATCAGGCCGGACTGTACCACTTGAAGGAAAAGCCCTTTCTTCACAAGATAACCCCTTTGAAAAGAGATGTTCCTGCCATATGACGCCATGATTGGTGCAAGTGGCAAATCCCGGCTGACACACCTGACGGCAAGCACATCCTGCACACCAAGAAATGGGTTCCTCATCCAGATAGGCAACAGGCCTGCATCAAGGACAATGTCAACTTGTTCCTTGCTCAAAGCCAACTCTTGCCCTGCGAATTGACGGCACGACAGATCCACGACTGACCAGGCAAGAAGCGTTCTCTCACGATCGCATGTGAGCCTCATCCGTGGAATAGTCTCCTTCACGAACTCAGACACCGGGTTGTCCATCCGACCAAAAATGACAACTGATCTGTCTCGGCAAATCGGCAAGATAGGGCCACCTTCGGAAATCCCTGCAATCATCTGGTAACCGCACAATCCGAAAAGCTTCTCAATCCACCTCCAATGCACATGTTTCAAAAGGCCAAGGACGTTTTCCAGAACAATGAAAGGAGGCATGTACAAGGTGACCACACTCAGGAAAGAGATCATGTGTAGCCCGAACTTGTGGCCGAAACCCAGTGCATGACTTCCCCGAGACCACGGCTGGCAAGAAGGGCTGCCAACAACAAGGAGGATATTGCACCTGGAAACAAGGTCCCTGTAAACCAAACTGTTGACGTCCACATTCAACACCACGGTGTCGTCAGTTGGCCACTCAAAGGTGCTTTCACGAATATCATCCTCCCTCAGGACGACACCGTTGAGATTGGCGGCACAAACCCTGGCAGTAACCGGGTCCCATTCCAGAGCAAAACGAAGGGGGGGCAAAAAACTTCCACCACTCTGCCTCACCAGCTGATCCCCAAACGACCATCCACCGATTCCCGCAAAAAGGTCCACCGCAAAACCGGGCTTGGATCGGTCTCCATGCATCGAGACACCACCTCCGACGGCCACCCTTAGCTCCAGACAGGTGCCAAAGTTGAAGACACGAGCGTTCCAAGCCGTGATGCGATCTCCAGAGGTGTACCTATGATTGAAGGAGCAATCCAAAGCCAGGACACATCTTTGAATACGGAGCAGGCCCTCGGGGCGAAATTTCACAATGAAAGCATCGTACCTATATGAACCATCCACAGTTCGAGGCAAAACATGGTCGATCTCCAGCGCAACCTTGACAAAGGAGGACCCCGGATCACCCTCAGCGTACCACAGAAGGGCGTCAAGGGCAGCAACCTGCAATCTGGCTCCAAATCTATCATCTGCAAAGGGAAAACCATCGAGCCCCCCATAGGGCAAATCACATCCATCAGAAAAGGCCATGGCTGATCAGCTACCACACCGGCAAACAGATGTTGCCACGAGACGGCTCGAGCCCGAACATCTGCATACGAAATAGACCCCCCCTTCCGGCCCAAGAGGGTGAGATTTCCCACAAAGCCCAAAGCAAGCGCGCTCCCCCCACCCAAGCCCAAGGCAGCACCCAAGGCAGCACCCAAGGCGGCACCCAAGGCAGCGCCCAAGGCAGCGCCCGTGCCCAAGCCAGCTGCCATGCCCAAGGCTGCACCCAGGCAACGCCCAAGCCCAAGGCAGCGCCCAAGACAGAGCCCGAGGCACAGCTCGAGCCCGAGGAGCCCGAGGCACAGCCCGAGCCCGAGGTACACAGTGGGGTACGGCCCGAGCCCAAAGAAGCCCTCGGCCGAGCGAGCGCGCCATGCGCATGCTGAAGAGGCTTACGACCGGCTGACGTGACGTCGTAGACCACAGCGCAGTCGTCGTCCGCGAACTCGATCAGCTGCGGCAGCAGCATCTTGCCGCAGCGCAGGATGCACCATGGTGGGGCGCAGCAGCACGTCCGCGTAGCCGCTCTGCGAAGCCCTCCACGGCCTTGTTCTGGTTGTACTCGCGGCCCTTCAGCAGGTCATGCACGGCCACGGTGCGGCCGTAGCAGTTGACGTCGTCCGTTGGCGAAGACCTGCATCCTCCGGATGAAACAGGCTTGGAGTGGCAGGCGCCTGCGGGTTGGTGGCGTCCGTGTTTCTGACTCTGAAGGCGATCTTGATCCTCGGGGTCGATGAACGAGGTGCCACGCAGTGCTCAAAGTCCAGCGCCGCGTCGTGGATGGGGCGGTTGGGTGCCGTTGCTCAGCAGCCTCCGGGCGTAGACGAAGTCCCACCGTCCCCCTCGTAGGCGAAGGCCTGAGAGCAGTCCGCGCCCGCGCCGTCCAGCTTGCTGCTGCTGCGCACGCTGTGGACCACCTCCGTGCTGCGCGCCACAGGCCTATCATCGCGTTCACGCTGCCTTGGCCATGTGCTCCTCGCCTTTGGGCCAGGCCTCGTCCATCCACTCCAGCGCAGCCACAGCTGCCGTCTCCTCTATGGCCTGTGCGCCACGCTCCACCTTCTGCGCGCGCTGCCCCGCCTCGTCCAGGAGGCGCTCATGTCGTTGGGTCGACCGATGATCTGCGGGCACGTACTCTGCTGCGTCCTGGGGGAGCTGGAGCGGAAGGCCTACACCGCCGCGAGCCTGCTCCTGCAAGGTCCTCGCCGAAGCGGTTTCCTCGGCCTTGGCGCATCCGGGCCAAGTCCTCTGCGGGAGTGCGGAAGCCTTCCTCAAAGGCGTGTGCTGCAGAGGCTGCGGGTTGGGGCCTCGCTAGACTGCACGAAGTCGTCCAAAGTCGTCCAAGTAGAAGCGGCTCGCGATGAACGTCTTGCGGTCCGGCTGGTCGGGTGGGGAACTGGTGCACTGCCTCCGTCAGCCGGCTCACGTCGTCCAGGTGCCGCCCGGAGCACAACGTCACCGTCGCGCACGCCTTCACAAATCTCATGGGAGCGTTCGACCCGGGGCAGGACGTGGCCCCCATCGGCGCGGCCAGGCAGGAAGACAGTCTCCTGGAGTCGCAGATGCAGCTGGGCAGCCTGCAGTACCCGCACAATCCAATGAAGGGAGCCTCGGAGCACTTCCACTTCCTCTCGGTCCTTGCTGGACTGGGTCTCGCCACCGAGGCCTTCGTCGCAGCGCAGCTTGCTAGCCGTGACGCCAGCATCACGGCGCTCCAGGGGGCCAAGGCCGACGCGACGCTGCTGGCCTCGTACGCCACGAACGCCGCGCTCTCAGCCAGCGAGACCACGCTCCAGAGCGCCCTCGACGCAATCCTCGCGGAGCTCGCCGCCCTGCAGCTTTCCGGCAGCGGCGGAGTTGTTAACGCACCGGCCTGGGCGGGCTTCACAACTTGGGAGCTCGTTCGCGGAAGCAACGTCGTTCGCAACCTGCATCTGGAGGCTCCTCTCTCTGCTGCGCTGGCCAACGGCGAGGACACGCTGAGCATCACGGCCGACTGCTACTCCGTCGCAGCGGCGGACGCGGCCCTTGCGGCTGGCTGCGCTGCTTTTCTGCTTTTCGCTACTTGGCTGACCTGCATCACAAGTGAGTGTGAGACATGAAGCAGTCAAAACGTCGGGCTATTTACCGACCGCGCAAAACAAACAGACCAGGTCAACCCCAAAGACCGGATCACGGGTTAAGAGGAGAGAGAAATTCCGGGTGTGCCCTCCCGGCGCAGCCAAGGGAATGGCGGGATGCACCAGCGCCTTCGGCACTGCACTGCGAAATAAAAACATGCAGGATACCTTTCCCAAGCACCGCTGAAGGAAAGCAAATGAGTCCGTGGGAAGAGGGTCGTGAAAAGCCGTCCCACGAAACGAAAAAGGGTGAAACGTGTCAAGAGGCTTATAAAGCCGCCTCCTTCTTCTTCATACGGATCAAGCGACTGCAGCGTTTCATCCAGGCAGTTTTAGCCCGCTGGAGATTTTCAGTGGTGTCGCCCTCAAAGTCAACGCACAGCACTCCAGGCAAGCAAGGTATTTCCGGGATCCGATGGAGTCCAGGCCTGTGCTTGGTTCTTGTATCGCACCGGAAGTACTGCATTTGCTCAAGAAAAGGCTCATAGTCGGGCAAGTGCGGCCGCACCACGACACCCGCAAGCTTTTTCGTACCCCAAAAGTATCGCATAGAAGCAACCTCCGAGGATGTTGCAAACGGGAAAAGTGGCCTGTCCATAAGCCGTTTGTAAATATCAACGCAAAAAATCCAGTCCAGGATTTCAACATTATACGGACGAGGGACTGCCTTTGCACCATGGTGGTCATGGTAAAGCACGTAGTGGGGCCGCTTGGGCGTACCCGTGCTAATAGGGATGCCCGGTACTCATGATAAAATGGATGTACAGCTCAAGGAAGCTAATGCCAGGATCGTGCTCACTAGCTTGCGAAGGCCATCGGAGTGTCGCAGCCCAAACCGGGAGCATGTGCATGAGCCCCCACCCAAAGAAACAAAGAGGTCGGCGCGCAGTCTCATCAAGACCCTCAAGGTTCCAGGTCTGAAAAAGGGCCTGGAGGTTGTGCGCCTGCAAGCCGGTTAGCAAATTCATCTGTGGGTGGTTGGGTGGCGTCAATAACAGGTTTCGTAAAAGCGCCATCCTGAGCAGAGTGCTGAAAGGAAGTGGCGTGAAGGTTGCAATAAACTTTAGCCCGTTGCCAACTGACCTGCACCTGCTGGTTGTACCGGGTAAGAAGCTGAGCCCACTCATCCGGCATGGCATCCCGCTGTCGGTTAGCAGCTGCATCTGCAAGGTGGTTGCCGTAATGTATATACCGAGAAAGGTCATCCTCACACGCGAGGAGATCCTGGCGGGCCTTGACTTTGCAAACCTGTAAGTCAGGGTCTCGCGCAACAATAGCGGCACACAGCTTTGAGATGAGGTCGAAATTACGACACCGTCGGAAAAGGGGTGCGTGAGGTGTAGCTTGTACGGCCTCAACCAGATTGGCAACATATTGGCTATCCGTCCAAATGGTACCCCTCGCGCCGGCCTCGAAAAGTCTGCAAATTGGATAAAGTTCGCCCCGGTTATTGGTCTGGGTACCAGGAACAAAGCCTACTTGCACAACCTGAAAGGTGTTAGGTAACTGACGATGGTTGGACCATGTGTGCTCCATCAACGCAGACCGGACAAAATCGGTAGTGAGGCAATCCGTGACAATGGCCCAAGCAGCAACTCGGGCATGCGGGTCGTCGGTGACGTTAGTGCTGGCATCTGTCCAATATGTTTTCCTGCCTTGAAGATAGTCGGCCCCAATCTGAGGCGAATCCGGAAGGCCGGCATGTAGCACGTCAAGCTGATGTCCAGCGTCACAAAGGGCAACAACAGGGAGTTGGGAAGGCTCAATACCTTCACCCTGGGCCTGCTCACGCAGCAGCACAAGATCGGGGTGCCTTTCTCCAAGGTCTGCACATTCGAGGATGCGACGGTTGTGCGTATCATCTGCAGCTTTGCAAAAAGGGCACACAAGGTTGTCGGCTGTCTTAAAATGCTTTCTGACTGCACTATCGGGGAAAGCACCACAGGTGGCAAGGCGGATGTAGTGGTCTGCCCTAGTGTCGTCCTTCGACCACAGTTTTGCGGTGCCATCCAAGCTGAAAGGAGGTGTGTTCTGCCATGCTTTCCTTTTGACGATGGCATGATAAACACGAGTTCCCCAAGCTTGGAACATGAGTGCTCGCACATCTGCAAAGTCGCAAGTCCGCAAATTTACCTGCCGATTGCAAAAACCCAGAACTCCATCAGCTGGGTAGCGGAGCCCCCAAGTCCAGGCCAAAACTGCCAAACAATACGCAGGTCCCCGTCGCATAGATTTGGCCTTGCCGGCCGGGATGAGTGCAATTGCCCTCTGCCAGATATTGTCCGCCCAAATGGGATCATAGTGGAAAATGTTCAAGAGTGTGCGCATAAGTCTGATGGCCTGCAGGAATTCAGGGTCGACAATCTGAGGGCTGTACATGTTACATACCACCCAGCCACATAATTGCTTTTTGTTACCGAGGAGGGCCCTTGCAAAAGTCTGCCGAAGGTCTTGCAATTGCTTTTCATTCAAAGGGACGGTCTCAGTTCCGTACAAAAAGGTAGGTGCAACAGCCGTAAGTAGCATGCGAATCTTGTCTGCAATACGCAATGGCAACCTTCCCAGCTTCTCAGCCGCGAACTTGGCCTTTACGACCCGAGCATTTTGCGGATATTTGACATCTTTCCTGGTGTAATTCATCGCAGCGCCCAAATCAATCTGATCATTGACAACCCGAAAGTGGGGTTGGCCGGTTTGCACGGCGCCAGAATCAGCATACAGCTGCAGGGCCTTGCGCAAATTAGCAGTTGTGCCCCAGGCCCAACATTTGGTGTATTGAACGGTGAGGGTCCAATCAAGCATAAATTGCCTGGATGCTTCCCACGCCCGAACCAAATCCTGCATGGAATCTGCGGTAAATTCCAGGTTGTCGATCAAGACGTACGGTTGTACTCCCTGCGCGTGGACCACGACATACCACAAGTAGCCCAAAACGACAATTGCAGCAACTGAGAGGGGGTCTCCTTCAGCACATCCAGTAGTGGAAGGACGGAAAGGGCCCGGCTCCCGATTGACTATGAGCGTCCTGGTAGATGCAGAAAAAAGGTTCGCCAGGTGCGCACAATGTGCTCAGGCGTGCCCAGCTTCTGTAGCAAGTAAAGTAGTGGCTGTCTCGGCAAAGTATTAAAACATTTGAGAAGGTCCAGGCAGGATCCCGCCCTCGGACGTGCAGTATGTAAGGCCTCGTCAACCTCGTGTTGGATCCTCAGCCAGATCATTTCAGAGCTGCGGCCAGGAACCCCACCAATGATCTGTTTTGGCATCCAAGTGGAGAAGGTGTCGAGGAGTTGCCTGGTCACGACCTTGCAGAAAAGCCGATAAAAAACCGACAACACAGTGATAGGACGGGTATTAGAAACCCCCGGGTTGTCTGTCTTAGGCAGTAGGACAGCGCGAGACTGTGTGAACCAGTCCGGCCATTGATTGGCTTGGACGCAATCCTGCATAATGCACACGAGGCGCTGCCAAGCTTGCTGAGGTAAAAGGGAGAGCTCTGCTTTATTCCAGCCGCACATGCCCTTGCTGCTTTTTGCCGGTGTCCCGCGGAGAGCATCCTGCCATACGGAGACATTGGCTAAGTCAATATCAACCGGCGTCCGCTGTTCTGCCCATGCGTCAACCATCTGCTTAGCGGCAAGCCATTGGTCATCGTCAACCTGTTGAAGGGGGATCACGCTGCCAAAACTGATTCCAGAACCCAGCAATTTGCTCTTCAACCTGCGCAGTAGCTGTAACCCAGGTGGTCCAGACAAGCGTGCCTCGAGGCGGAATCTGTCCTGAGGTTGGGATGCAAACGAGACAGTGCTGCTCATGGCCAACAACCTGTGCTCTGGCATTGTCAACCCGCACAATCTCCAAGGGTATGCACTCCGGACGCTCAACCATGAGCCGGAGGTGGCCCTTGTGGTGGGCTCGCTGCATCTGATATGGGAGAGATTCTTGAAGGTCAAGATGTGTGATCGGTGGTCTGGAAGGTGGCCGCAAGAGGTGATATACTAGTGATCCACCATGTTGGCTGAGGTTATGAGTCACAGTCTCCTTGAACATGTGCTGGGATCGAGTGCGCTGAAGCCGTACTACATCTTGAGCATGTAGCTTGACAGTTTCAATGATGGTGTCAAGCCAGCTGTTTACGGGCCATTTGCAAGGACGGGCCGGAAGAGAGGCTCGAGAATGCCAGTGAATCCATTCCGAGAAGCGCCGACCAAATCCTGGAGCCCTCAAAATGGCAGTCCATAGATCGCGCAAAGAGGTCTGCTGGGCTGTAGTCGGCTGGCGTTGTCCCAAGGATTGGAGTGTCTTGTGCAGCGATTCAAGCCGTCTGACTTGCCTGACAATATGAACATAATGAAAGGAGCGCATGTCAATCTCGGGCTCAAACTGCCCATTGCCAGCAGGTTTAGGGATGGGAGGACACATCAAATTGGTGATGCGGGCCCCTTGGCAGCGTCCCTTTTGCCGTTTGCGTAAAGGCTCCGCATGCTGATTGCAAGCCCAGCTGACCGAGTGCTCGACCATTTGTGCCCAGGCACCAAGGCGGTCGCCCGCCGGTAAGCTCTGGACATTCTCCCACCGCTCAGTTGCACAGGCAGAATATGCTGACTCCAAAAGCGGCTCTGCATGGCTCGGCACGTTCCACCCGCTAGGTAGTTGCAAGCGCTTGGTGAGGATGGCATTGTTCGGGAACTCAAATTCAACCTTGAAGGGTTTGTGTCTGTCAAAAGCATGAGCGGTGAGCACCCCTGTTTGTCGAACCAACGGCACAAGTTGAGGCGAAACCAAGATTGTGTCATTCCAGGTAGAATCGTCGCATGTGGGGCTGACTGTGATACTGTGCGTGCAAACCCTGTGAGGGGGGAAAGCGTTGGCGTTTCCTGTTTCTCCAACCTTCCTATCCGTCGTAGCTACACCGAACAAGATCCTATTTGGGAGGCAACTTGCAGATACTTGGAACGTTGGGTTCGGATTGGCGATCTGGACGTTTTGATCATTGGCTTGTACTTGGCCCCACACGCCCCAGGTACAGGAGCAGACAATATCAACCAGGCCCTTTTTGGTTATGCTGCGCAACGCGCCAGGCAATCTCGTGGCCCTGTTTTGCTTGCTGGGGATTTCAACGGGGGCCTGCGTCCTTTGACGGCATGGAATGACTTGCAGATGTTTGGATATGTGGACTTGCTCCAGCGGGCCAGAGAACATGCGCCGGACTCCAGTGAGAGGTGGAACCGCGTGTGTCCAGGTGGTTGTGTACCCCAGTTTGTTCCACCGTCTGGTTTCGATGCGTTGCACTTCAGCTGTAGCGGAGGTCTCAGCACAAATAAGAACATCGCAGCTCAGTTGTGAAAGCACTTCGCTCTTGCCGTGCACCGCTGTGGGGTTGACAACACCAAAAGAAACGCGTGGACGGGGTTTTTGGCTTGTCCGACACAGGTGTCACTCAAATACGACCAACTCGAAGGGCAATCGTTGAACCAGAGTCGGAAACATGTCCAGTAAAAAATCCAACACGTGACAGAATTCGAATTCGCAAAAAGGGAAAAGTAGACATGCAATGCGATCGACCCAGCATCCGCAAAAAGTGAGTCTCTGCGCATTTCTGCTCTCAACGCAAGCAACGTAACGCAAAAAGCTAAATGGCATTGGGTTGTAATCTCGAACTCGCTCGTGCGTGGAGATCCTGGTGCTCCAGCCTAAGAGAGCGTGCTCGCAACGGTGGGATAGGTAAAAGCGGCCTGAGAGGCAGGCCCAACATGGCGGAAATCTGAATTCAGTAAGGGCAGCGCCCAACATGCTGCACACATACACCCCATTGAGCCACAATGCATGGCAGTCCTCAAGAGATCTTCCCTGCAAAAAGGAAATTTGCTTCCCACAGATCAAAGAGAGGGCGTGCCGAAGGTAGGCCGGCAACTCCGGAATCGCAAAACAAAGGGATAGCAGCTCCGTCACATACAATGCGCTTGCAAAAGAAATGATCACATTTCCGTGTGATCTCCCCGATGATCAGCGGTACGCTTGTGTCCTGCGATGGCGGTTCCCGTAATGCCCTGTAGCATCTGTCAAATTTCATTGCTCTGCTGAGTCATGGCAGCAGAAAGACTGGTGGTGAAGTCGCTGTGGAGCTTGTGGCTGAGGTTTTCGATGTCTGTCTTAACCTCATGTTTGAGCGAGGCAAGGGCCTTCGAGTTCTCAGTCTTGTGCTTCTCGAGCTCGCTGCAAATGCTCCTGACTTGACCCTCGAGCTTCTCGACTCTGGACTCATCCTTGGCAGGCACCTGTGAACGTCCCTGCTTTCTTGCATATTCGGCCCATGGGTCTGTTTTTCCCGTCGACGCGGGGCCGGCCCGGCCCGAGGTTGCAGAGATGTCAACAGCAGGGGCACCGGCCAATAGGATCCGATTGGTCGCGTTGGCATGGCTTTCAATCTTTGTCACCAGACAGGGTGTACCTCCGACCATCACGGTGCTCTGCTGAACCATCTCATGCGAGCCGATCAGCCAAGTGAGTTGCTCCAACCTCTTGATAACTCGAATCGCTGTCTGCCATTTGGCCTGGGCAATCAAATCAGCGGTCGCAGCGGATGGGACTGGCTTGATCCTGTAGAGGTGCGAAACTGGCGTCTTGGCGTTGTAAACCCGCCCCAAAGATTCGGCAATTGTGACCGCCTGAGCGGCTGGAACCCGAATGCCGAAACCGTTGCGTCCGTAAATGAAGCCAAGGTGTCCTGCAACCCCCGCTGCGGTCTGCGCTGCTCCTGTTCTGGAAACGTCTTTTGCAAGCCACACAATGGTCTGATTGCTACTGAACTTACCATCTGTATTCATCGTGCTGATGTAAGTGCGTGAAAAACCGCTGCGCCTGAGGACCCGCGTTTCACACTTCTCATCCAAGGTAAATCGGAAGGCAATCTGTGCGGCGTCCTCTTTGCTTGTGGGACCCCCTTGGTTGCGCCATGATCGTCCCCATACAGTGGTGATGGCCTTGCTCAATTCCTCGTCTTCCCAAAACTCAAGGATAAGCTTCACAGGTTGCTGTGTAAGGCGCTGCCATTCACCGGAATCGAAATCTTCGCACCGAACAGAGACAATGCCTTGCAACTGCCCAGTGTGCTGAATGGCCTGTTGGTCAGTGTCGATCTGCACCACACCGGTTCCGACCTGCAGGATGGTTCCCTGGATGATGCATTTGCCTCCATCACGATTTGAAGCGGGGAAAGCAAAGGCACGGGGTTGTAATCGTTGGGGAACAACATCAGCATGATTTCCCAAAAGAAGGACCGCGATTGGCTGTGCAGAGATGGGGCCTGACGCATGTATCCATTCGGCCACCTGTGGGTAATCAGTGTAGACAATCCCTTGGTGTCCTGCATTTACTTGTCGAGTGCCAGGGATGGCCTTGCCTTGAAACTGAAAGTATTGCAAGTTAGGCTCAAAGTCATGTGAGCTGAAGTCCTTGAATTTCCTCGGACGTGCCCCCTTGTCAGTGCTTGAGCTCCCGGCTGCTGTTGACGCTCCAGTGTCGGACTCAGTGCCGTCGTAACCTTGCTTATGGCCGCCTCCAAGAAGAGGGAAAACTCTGAACTCAAGAACCTCATCACGGAAGATTCCTACCGAGGCATCCCAACTCACTTCATGTCCGTTCGCAAAAACACGGATCCCCAAATGATAGTCAACCACTCGCTGATGTGGGTCCGCCCATGCAGTATCGAAGCCTCCACGGATGGGGTGCCGGAACCATACCTCAATGTCGGGAGACCTGTGCGTATCGTCCTGCTGGGTTGCAATTGTGGCAGTGGGTGTGATTGCATTGCATTCTTCCTGGGACATCTGAGGAGGAGGCGCATCTGAATTTTCTGGAATCGCAACTTGATCAGGCCTGATAATCAGGAGTCCCTCAGTCAGGATGATTTCTGAATTGCGAGCATGTAAGCGCGCGGCCAAGAATTTCTGAACCACAATCTCAAAAGGCTGAGTGCCTGCTCCAGAAAAATACCTCTGAAAATTGCACAGCACGTGATACAGCTGAATCGCATGGAGAACTGAGATAGAATTACCTGTCAGTGCGTGAGCGGCGCGATTGTCGGCTGGCACCTGTACTTCATGAGTGATACCCATGGCCATCAAATACTCAGCAGCAGAAAGAAACCGGAGCTGATGGCACTCAAAGGGTTCCCCATGTGGGACAAGTTGGGCATATATCCCCCGAGCTTCAAGCCAAGTCCCGTTGACCTCGTGCTGTGCTGAGTAGCGGGCCATAGCGGAGGCCAGGATCTGGTGTCCATTGACCGTGCGATTGTTTAGGACCTGTTGCGCATTGTGATCACGAACCAGCAACGCCAAGTATCGTTTGCGTGTCATTGGCAGCACCTGGGCAAGGTCAGAAATTCCTTCCCAAACAAACCGGTATCCCGCAAAAATAATCGCCTGCTCAATCATGGGCCAGTGAGCGTGTGTCCGGAGGCCGTCAACATTCTCAAGAGCAACCCAAGGCGTCTGCGAAACCCTCAAAACGGCGAGCAAATTGAGCAGCTGTAATCCGTTGTCATCGAGCAGACCCTTGCGTTTGCCTCCGTGTGTCCATGCCTGGCAGGGTGGGGAGGCCGTAATCAAGTTCACACTGGTATGAGCGAGGATGTAAGCAACAGTGCGGGGGGCAACATCAGCAAGAACTCCAAACGGCTGGGCGGTGTCGAGCAAGCTAGGGACGTGCAAGAAAATGGCCTGGTGGTTTCTGCACCAGTTCTTCATGGCAGTGGGTTCATTGTCAACAGCGGCGACCGTCCGAATGTTCATAGCAAACTGCTCATGCATGAAGGTTTGTGCAAATGACCACCCACCGATACCTCCGGCATAGAGATGCAAAGCATTGAAGTATCCTACTCCGTCTGTGGCTTCGGAGTGCGTCTGCCATCGAAAGAAGTCGGTGGTGTCTTGAAGACCAAGGGCAGGTTTCCCATTCTTCGTAACAAGCTCCGCATTGGTAAGAGCCCATAAACCATTGAACGGCAGCGGCTGAAAAGGGGAAAGATTCCAAGCAATTCCAACATCAGTCAAAAAAGGGGCGGTACCGAAAGGCATGTGTCCCCGTCTCCGGCTGTTGTGACTAGTCGCCAAACCTGAATCCCAAATGTTGCAGTTGCCGTCACGAGGCGGCGGCCATGAACGGCTCCATCGCCTCGGCCAACAACGCCACGCTGGCCACGGTGGCCGCCAACTACGGTCTCAAGACGGTGGTGGACCAGCACTCCCTAGACATAGCGGCGAGGATCACACCGCTGGAGGTAGACACCAAGGTGGCCAACGCTCTCCTGGGGGCCGTCACCGGCCTCCGAGCTTGCGAGCCAAGACGCCACCATCTCGGGGCTGCAGGCCTCCAAGGCAGACGCCAGTGCCCTGACTGCGTACGCCCTGCAGTCGGCCGTGGACACTTCCTCGGTGGTGGACTCGAAGATCTCGGCCGGTCTCCTGGACGCCGTCACCACGGCAGCCCTCGACGCCGCCCTCCTCGGCAAGGCGGACGCGCGCTGGCCTCCCTGCTCTCCACGGTGGACGGACTGGACACTCCACTGGAGGTAGACACCAAGATAGCAAATGCCTTGCTGGGTCTCGCCACCGAGGCCTTCGTCGCAGCGCAGCTTGCTAGCCGGGACGCCAGCATCACGGCGCTCCAGGGGGCCAAGGCCGACGCGACGCTGCTGGCCTCATACGCCACGAACGCCGCGCTCTCGGCCAGCGAGACCACGCTCCAGAGCGCCCTCGACGCAATCCTCGCGGAGCTCGCCGCCCTGCAGCTTTCCGGCAGCGGCGGAGTTGTTAACGCGCCGGCCTGGGCGGGCTTCACGACTTGGGAGCTCGTTCGCGGAAGCAACGTCGTTCGCAACCTGCATCTGGGGGCTCCTCTCTCTGCTGCGCTGGCCAACGGCGACGACACGCTGAGCATCACGGCAGACTGCTACTCCACGGCGGGCACTGACGCTGCTATAACAGCAGCCTTGCTGGCCTACTACACCTCGACGCAGTAGACGCGCTGTTGGGAGACTACCGCACAGGGGCAGCGCAGGACGCGGAGACGACCAGCGCCATCACGGCCGCGCTGCTGGCCTACTACACCTCGGCGCAGGTAGACGCGCTGTTGGGAGATTACCGCACGGCAAGCGCGCAGGACACGCAGACGCAGGCCGCCATCACGGGGCGCGCTGCTGGCCTACCGGACGGGCCCGGACCAGGACGTGTTCACAACCAACCAAATCACCTCGGCGCTGGTGGCGTACCGTTCAGCCGCCGACCAGGACACGGCGACGGCCTCGAGCATCGCCGCCGCGCTGCTCAGCTACTACACCATCGCACAAGTAGACGGCCTCCTTGCCGGCAAGCTCGGAGTCACGGAGGCAGCCTCGGCGCTGCAAATAGCAGTGCGCTTTCCGGACGACGGAGGGGCCGACGAGGTGGTGGCCGCCATAGGAGAGCAGATCCTGGCCCCCACGGACGTCTCGCTGTCAAACTGGACGGTTCGCCCCAGCAGCGGCTGCAGCGTGGTCCTGGCCACGCACACCGCGGGAGAGTGAGCGTGGACGGCTACACCCTGACCCTGGCGGCGAACCCGTGGAACATCGTGCGCACCTACAACCTGACCCCGGGCCGAGAGCTCCTCTTCGCCTGCCGCTACCGGCTCGGCACGGCCTCCAACTTCGTGGTGTACATGTCCGAGGCCGACAACGTCTACGACCCGTACGGCAGCTTCGTGGGCGACCAGGGCGCCTGGAGCACGGCCAAGATGTACTTCACAGTGCCTCCGAACGGAGTTGCGAAGCTGCACTTTGGGGCGCACTTCCAGGCGCCGGGCCTGCCCAACCAGACGGCAGGAACGGTGGACGTCTACGGCCTCCAGATCCTGGACGCAACCCTGGAGGCCGGCAACACGGAGGAGGAGGACACGGCGGCCTCGGCGCTGCTGCTGAAGCACGAGTTCCTCGACGGAGGGGCCGACGACGTCACGCTGGCCACCCTGGGCGAGGTGCTGCTGGAACCCACGCTCACCACGCTAGGCAATTTTCTGGTGCGCTCCAACAGCCAGAGCTCCGTGGCCTCGGCCAGCTTCACGGTGGGAGGCTTCCAGCTGGAGGGCTACGCCATGACCCTGAGCCTTCGCCTGGAACATCGTGCGCACCTACACGCTGACGCCGGGGAGACGCTACTCCTTCGGCTGCCGGTACCGGCTGGGCACGGCCTCCAACTTGGTGATGTACGTCAGCGCGGCCGACAACGACTACGTGGGCGTCACCGGCACCTTCCTCGGCACGGCCTCGCAGGGCGTCTGGAGCACGGCGCGCCTGGACTTCTCGGCGCCGCCGGGCGGAATCGCGAAGCTGCGCCTTGCTCGCAGTCCGGAATGCATGAGTGTGCGGCTTGTGGAGGCGACGCCCAGGGCGCGCCCTGTGGCCGACATGCAGACCGCTGATCCGCCGGTTCGTATCAGTCTGAGTGGCCGTCAATCGAGCAAGGAAGGCACTCTGACATCCGTAGCAAGAAGCCAGTCATTACTGTGGATGACATTGACGATCTGCCGCCTACGTGGCCTTCACAGCGGCCTGATGTGTCGGGCCTCAGTATTTTTTTGCTGGAACGCGTGAGTAAGTACCTGACTTTCGTTGCTAGACATGATGCTAGGACCCCTGCTACCGCTGACGGGTTTATCATGCTTAGGGATGTGTGCCGTCGGGCTCCGGTTGTTCGCGCGCTTAAGGATCTGGAACAGAGCGGTGGTAGCATCCATTGCCACGCAGACCAGCAAAGTGCGGTTTGAGCTCAAGTTTTCGCCCACCCGGGGATTGTGCCTCCGGTCCATCGCGGGGCGCAGTACAGTCCTTGACCCTTGCCGCAACCTGCCTTTGCTCCGGCATGACGAAGCCCGGCGCATCGTCACGGCTATGCACTGCACAACCTGGGACAACCTGGATGGCATCCTTGCAACGGGCATCCTCCCGGGTAACCTTGTGGGAGGGGCCCGCACGCATATCCACCTCACCACTTTCTGCATGGGCACTCGTGGCTTTGCAGAGGCGCGAGGCAAACGTGACGTCGCTGTGGCCGTAGACCTCATCAAATGTCTGCAGCGGGGCGTTCAGCTCTTTGTGGCTGGCGGGGAAACTCTCCTCACTAGTGGGGCCTCTTTCTCTAGTCCTGCTGGCCTCCAAGTGGTAGGCATTCACCCGGCATGCATCTCGGCAGTGTATGATGCGGCTACGACCAAAGACATCACTGATGAGGTCACGCGTGGGCAGCCGCTGTGGAGCAACACGCCTGTTCATGTCTCCGCATCTGACACTGAGCCCACGTCAGTTGCCCCGCAGGACCTGCACTCTGCTGCCCAAGTCGAGGCTTCCCAGGCAATGTCCGATGTCCTGGATGGCCCTACCGCGGCCAGCGCCCCCCCCTGACCCTGCTGCTAGCGAGGCGGCCAGGCACGACCCTCACCCTGGTGGTACCCCCCGGAAATGCTGGGCGAGGAGTCGCCGCCGGTTGCCATGGAAGTCGATCAGGGCGAATGCACATCTCAGTGCATCGCCCCGGATGAGGTTGCTGAGGCGTTGACCGAGATTCAGCTTGCACGGCGTGCCCAGCAGGAAACGGCCCCAGACACGCTGGCCTCTGATGAGGAGATTGAGCCACACCTCGCTGAGGTGGACAGGATCAGCGTGACCAGTTCTGAGTACCATGACTGCCTGCCAGATACGGCGGAAGAGGCCCGCCGGCAAGGGTATGCCATTGCGTGCCTGGTGATTGCCCGGTAGGCCGGGGACAGCAGGACGATGCAGAAGTTGAGGACCTCGACCCGGCGACCCTTGGTGCCTTGGATGAGCTCGCCTGGGATCCCCGGATCGGGCACAGGCTAAAGAGGTCCTCACCCTGCCTCGACTCGGCCTCTTCGCCCAGCTTCCCACTAGCTACCCTTGGGGCGACGTTATGTTCAACACCAGCCCGGCTACTGAGGCCGGATTGCATGCAGTGCGGAATACTCTTGCCCTGCGGCGCATTGCTGCCGACGCGCCTCCGCTCGGTGTGGATGAAAAGCTCCGCTTCCTTCGAGCATGGCTGACAAGCCTAGCCACGTGCTTTGCCCGTGTGTTCGAGCCTCTGGCCAGTGGAGACGCTCCGCCTCGTTTGCAACAGCTGATGCTGGACCGCTTGGCTCAGCCTCAATTCTGGGTGGCCGCACTCACCATCGCCACGCGGCAGCATGCCCAGCTCCTGTGCCTCTCGGCCAACACGGTCGAGCTTGAGGCTGGCGCTGAATCCCTTGCCACTGGTGAGCAGGTCATTCAATGGTACGGCAGGGCCGGTCCGGGTGACTGGCCCTTGCACCGCCTCAAAGTGCATATCCCGGTTCCAATGGCCTACCTTTGCGCAAACGCTCCGACATCCGCGCAAGGCGGCGGGATCGCGCTAAAGGGTGATGTGCAAACTGTGCGTGGGATGCGCTTTGTCAACGCAGGTGGCCTTCGGCCTCTGTACGAGCCTCCCTGTTTCACGGAGGTCGAGCCCTACCGTCTCCAGCTCCTCCAGCGGCTCCAAAACCGGCAAGGTCTGACACATGATGTCCAGGAGTACTGCGGCCTGATTGGGCCAATGGCGTCTGGGTCTATACGCACTGATCTTTGGCTTCCCCTTCCGGCCGAAGGGCAGGCCTTCGCTGACTTCGCAAGGGAGTCCAGTGTGTCATCCCAGGGGTGGATGTCAGCTGCGCTCGCCACTCCTCCGGTACTGGATAGGGAAGCTGCTGATGTCATCCTACCTTCTGTTGACAGTTTCCATGTGGCGCCTGCTGGTATCACGCTGCAGGAGCTCGTTGGGCGCAGTGCGAACGGACGCGCCCAGACAGCAGCGGCTCTTTTTCGTGACCCCACTCTCCCGGCCTTTAATGCTGTCACCAATGTTGTCCGTTCTCTCCTGTCCCCAAACCCGGCACCCGCTGGGGTGGGTGGGCGCAGGCGAGGGTGAGTGGTAGGGCATTCATGCAGACACTTCTCTCGCCCTGCGTTGTGCGCTACTGTCCATGTAGTATCGGGCCCCGCCTGATCTCATGGGCCACATTTGCGTTGCACTCGCTTGCCCATCACCTAAATGTCTACATTTCTCGCTTGACACTCCCACCCCCATTGCCCTTTGCCGTGATCATACATACTGGGACACCCTCGCCTCCGGTGACCAAGTGTGAGCCCCGCTCACCTTGGTTAAACCTTGACGTTTTGGGCTGGCTGTTTAAGTTATACGCCTGTGCCTCGGGATAGTACGGACACCTGCATTCTTCCCTGTGCGATTATACAAACTAGGACACCTCGACAAATCATATTTTCACCAAGTGTGAGCCCCGCTCGCCTTGGTTTAACTGTGATTTCTCATTTGTTCTTCGGTAAGGCCTCGTGCGGAACATTTCCTCTCCTGGGAGGAGGTTCAGCAGCTTTCTTTTGTGACCAGTGCCTGAGCTTTTGGTCCTTGCTGGGAAGGAATCTCGCCAGTGACCTGTGTGCTCTTAAGCTAAAGTGTCATATGACAGCTTCGTCCACCCTCCACACGCAGGAGCACTGATGCTCTCCGTAGCCAGGCCACCGTGCTCATCCAACACAGGATCCGCAGACCCAACATTGGAGGGCCACTTGATCATGTTTTGCACCACAGCCAATTGCAAGTGGATCAGTCCATTCGCTCGGAGGTCTTAAGCCATCAGGGACCCCTGTGGGGGGATGATGAACTTTGGTTCCACTTGTCTCAAATTGCTGAGGCACAAACTGTGGAAACCATCATACCCATGGACCCACTTGTTTCGAGCTCTTTAACCCAACATGGAGGGGTGTCGACTTGTCGATCCTGGTTGTATGATCAAGTCAATCTTGACAGGGACTGTTTCATCATCACTGTCGTGAGAATTCGACTTGCTGACCACTACCATTGGGTCCCTGTTGTGTGGGACCTACAAGGTGGTTACCTAAATGCATCCTCTTGTGACCAGTCACCGGACACCGCGCAACATATCCATGCGGTTACAGATGTTCTGACTACTGCTACCAGACTCCAGCCAGGGTACAGAGAGCACCGCACTAGAGCCGGAACTTGCATTTCCGGGAGCTTGTGGTGCCAAAGCGATTGCTTGGTTGTGGCTTGCAATAGGCCCGACTGACAGACATCGTGTTATGGGACACGATTCTTTCCGAATGCAATTTGCTCTTAGCCTTCATTCAAATCCTGTTGTACGCCAATTGCATTACCTCGCAGGCGGCCAGTAAAATCCAGACATTTCAGTGATCAAATTGTGCCTGAAGACGATCAAGTCCGATGCAAATGACTGGGATCTTGCAGACTCGGCCCTTGACACAGTGGGCATGATACACACTGACTTGGGCTCGATGTCGGCCGTGTGGAGTCACCCATTGTTGGCAGCTCTCCCGTGCTTCTGCTCAGAGTTCCGTGTAGTATCGGCCCCGCCGGTCTTACGGTTCTCTTTGCATAGTTTCTCTAATGCTGTTGCGGGCCATTTTCACTCCATTGGCTAGGAACATCACTCTCTTTGCTGTGCTGCTCTGTGAATGTTGGGGGGAAGGGCCGTGTTGTATCGTGCTTCGCTCGGTCTCACGGTCCCCTCCTGCCGCTCTGTCAACCCCATACCCTAACCGCACTGTCCCTTTGTGACCCAGGAAAAGGATTTCTTGCTCCGGAGGTTCCTTTACACATGTGCAACCTGGACATTGGCGACGGGGCGGCCGCCTCCTGCCCATTGCTTGCACTCCATACCGTAGTGATTTGCAGCTCGCCCATGTCTTTGCGATAGGACCCGGACCGTGTCAGGCCCCTGCAAGGCCTGGGCTCTTAGGGCATCGTGCATTTGCGAGACCACCAAATGGCCGGCCAGTTTCCAGCTGCAGCGGGACTCCAGCCTACTATTACCCCGAAGCAGCAACTTCCGGGCGGGCCTTGTGCCGGACAATTTGGTTACGGGGGCGGCAGATCTGTGAGTCCTGTGTTCCGATCTGTCTTGCGGCCCCTCTTCTGTCAATTGTCTTGCACCCCAAACCCTAACCATTTGGTAGGCAATGCTGATGATGATGATGAGGATGGCAATGGTGAGGAAGATGAGCATGGTGATGATGATGGTGAGGAATATGATGGTGGTGATGATGATGAGCGTGGCGATGTGGATGATGATGGTGATGAGGAGGATGATGCTGACGATGAGGATGGTGATGATGATGATGATGGTCATGATGATGATGATTGCGATGAGATGGTGATGATGATGGCGATGATGATGATGATGGTGATGATGCTGATGATGGCGATGACTGCGATGATGAGGATGGTGGTGATGGTGATGATGGTGAGGAAGATGATGGTGATGATGATGATGAGCATGGTGATGTGGATGATGATGGTGATGAGGAGGATGATGCTGACGATGAGGATGGTGATGATGATTATGACGATGATGACGGTCATGATGATGATGATGATTGCGATGAGGACGGCGATGGTGATGGTGATGGCGAAGATGATGATGGCGCTGATGATGATGATGATGAGGATTGCAATGATGATGATAGCGATGATGGTAATGATGATGACGATGGGTGGTGATTCGATGATGAGGATGATGAGGAGGATGATGATGAAGGTGATGATGATGATGATGAGGATGAGGATGGTGATGGTGATGAAGATGAGGATGGTCAATTTGATTTGTTTGAGTCGAGCTGCGCGCCGTGAAACAACATTTCCAAGAATACGCCTCAAACTCTAACACAAGTTGACCTCGCCTTGTTTTCTTTTCTTCATTCTTTTTCAACAAGCCAGTCTGATGCTTCCATCGTCTGCCGCGGGTCACAAGCCAGTCTGACAACTTGCACAAGCCAGTCTGATGCTCACAAGCCAGTCCGACGCTTTTCACAAGCCAGTCCAAGAACCCTCACCATGCAGTTTGAGAGTCTGATACTTCACTGGTCACTTTGAGCCTTTCAATTCTCACAATGCAGTCTGAGTACCCCCACAATGCAAACTGAGTAGCAGACCCCCCCAGAGGCACGCTGGTGAGGTGCGAGTAGTCGAGGGTGATCATCTCCGTGCCGTCGCTCCACCTCGCGGTGCCCGTCAGGTTCTTCCACTTCGTTCCTGCGAAGTCGTCCGAGGCGAAGCCCAGCCTCAGGTCCTCGTTCATGTCCGGGCGCTTGTACTGCTTGGCCTCCACGGAGTCGAACAGCTGCTGGAGCTCTGCCACGTCATTTTGCTGTCCGACAAATTCGTGAAGCTCGTGTTGCAGACCACGTTGCCCGTGTTGCCCGCGATCACGAGGCAGCCGGGGTTTGTCTGGTTCGTGGTCAAGGACAGCTGCGTTGAGAGGCTCTTCGTCTGCACCAGCGCCTCGTCGTTGATCATGATGAGCTCGCACTGGTGCGTCCCGTTTCAGGAAGACCCTGGCGCTCTGGTTGCCCAGCAGCCGCAGCTCCGGGCCGCTGTCGGAGGCCGCGCTGTTGTTGGAAATCTGCAGCTTGCTCCAGCCCGCCCAGTTCTTCGTCAAGACGAGATCGTCCGAGAAGTCGGAGGTGTTGGTCACGGTGAGCGTGTTGGAGGCGAAGAGCTGCGGCGCGGAGACCGTGCCCGAGCTCGTCACGTCGCCGCAGACCACGCTGCCCGTCGACACTCCGCCGCTCGTGGCCGTGAAGGTGCAGTCCAGGCTCTCGCAGTCCAGCGGGTTCGCGGAGGCCGCCCCGGTGATGGTCAGCGTGGCGCCCATGAGCGCCCCGGTGGCTGCGAAGCTCGCCGCGGTTGCTGCGCCCGAGGCAGTCAGCGGTGGACACGTCGGCCACCGTGGTGAAGTTCCCGGCGTTGGCCGTGTTGTTGATGGTCAACGTGCTGCCCGTGATTCCGGTGGCTGAGCTCAGCAGGCCCACGCTGGCCGCCCCCGTGATGCTCAGCGAGCTGCCTGACACTGCCTGTGGCCGTGAGCGCTGCGCAGGAAATGGCGCCCGAGGCGTCCACGCCCGTCGTGAACACGTCAGTGCAGTTCACATCGTTGCACAGCAGCTGGTCGCAGCCCACGTTGCCCTGCGCGGTGAGCCCGTCCAGCGTGGCCGAGCCCGTGAGGGCCAGCGAGTCCGCCAGCGTCCGTCACGGAGACCGACTCTCCCTCGAAGGCTGAGGCCCTGATCTGCATGCTGTACAGGTCCAGCGTGCCCGCCGAGGCCACGGGGTGCCCTCACGAAGATCCTCGCTGTGGGCAAGCGAGGCGGCCGCCCCGAAAAAGACCATACCAGACACGGGCACCAGAGAAGCATCTCCGCAATCGACAGGATCAGGCGTGCTCCAGGCAGCGCCCACCGGGAAGGTGCCTGCCTGACCGTGAAGCAACAGCCGGCCCTGATCGGACTTGAAGGAAAGCACAGAATCCCCGCCGACCTCTTGGTAACAGAAAACCGTGAGATCGCGACCGGTTCTGGGGGACAGACCAGCAAACGAAGGACGTACATCGAATGGTCGCTCACATCACCCCTGCACATGGAAAGAGCCAGGGGCAATTCCTGCCAACAGGCCGCGCTACCAATGTGATGGGCCCCGTGCCAGGCGGCTTCATTAAGGTCCTCAAAGCCGGAGCCAAGGCCAAGCAGCATGCGGGCGGAGTCGTCCGAGACCGCTGCAAGTCAGACATGGAGAGCCGGCCAACAGTCGCGCCGAGGCGGTCTGGAGCATGCCTAGGGGACCGGTGGAGCTGGGCGGGGCCACTACCATTTGGCACGCGTCAAGGACACGTTGAACCTGGCCTCAGCCTCAGCCCCAAAGTACAGAACCGAGTGTCCTTGCCGATGACAACAATAGACACAGCCGTCATGCCCGTGGCCTTGACAGTGTTTGTGCACTCCAGAAACTGATGAAACAGGGCGGGCCGCAAGCGCCTAAGCTCACCTACTTTGGCAGGGGTGATCAGTGGTAGGAGCTGCGCCCTAGCGTCAGCATCCATGACCCGCAATTTCTCTAGACACCTGTCAAAGCGCTCATCGATGGCCTCGGCCGTGGCCTTGGCCTTGTCCTTGGCGGCGTGAGCCCGCACCTCAACTGGCATCCGTGCCATGAGGATTGCAAGAGAAGCACATCCTGCAGCACGGTGGGCCAATTTTCCGAAACGCGCCCTCCCAAAAAGTGCCAAGGGATATGTTTCTAAGTTTCGTTGATAGTCGTGTAATATTTTCATATCTCGGTGAAGTATAAAGATTAAAGGTAAACACACTCTCTGAGCCGGAACCCCAAGCAACACATGCCGCTATTTTTGTGAATAGCAACCACATTGCGTGCCGGCACAGCGATGCGTGCGTGTCGTTGTGCGGGGTCATGAGAAGGAGCTTGGGGGCTTGGGATGCCCGGCTGAGGGAGCCATGGTAGGTTGCTAGCAGGGTGTCGACAAGTAGGTCAATAGCCTGAAGCGATTCCGGCGCAAGGCCGAGGGCGACCTCTTTGCCACGGGCATACAGTAGCCGGGGATGCCACTCCACAGCCCGTGCGAGTGGCCACAACCTCGGCTGCCTGGCCACCATGCGCCCCACAACCAAACGGCCTGTCTCGTGCGCAACAGGTCAGAAAATAGGCAGTGGGCGAGACTGCTCGGCAGGACAAGATTAGCCCGGTTCCCCTCGGCTGGAAACCGTTGGCACTGAACGAAGGCGCAGTGGGAGGCAAGCGCGTCCCTGCATGTGCGAGGTAATCAAGACCAAGGAGGGCGGTGCGCAGCCTCCGGGTCCCGGTGAGCTGCTCAGTGGCCAATGCCAAGAAGTCATGTGCAAACAGATCAGCAAGGCAACCGGGTCGTTGCTCTCTCTTTAGAGGGGGTTTCCCAAATGGCTTATATTCTACCTGAGAGGCTCCCAGCACTCGTCCGTCCAGCATTTGACCTCGTCCTGCGAAGGATTCGAAGTCTAAAACGCTGCGTGGAGGCGTGAGGCTGCAAAATAGAGACCCCTA